>JANTPZ010004901.1:0-18698 GCA_025593235.1 Vachellia pachyceras | reverse complement strand
AGGGGAATATGAAATAAATGAAGAGCCAAATCGTACATTCATATCAATCCAAGTTTGTCTATGCTCCTGTTTCAACTTATTAACGAATCTACAAAAACTCTTTCCCAATACAAGTTAGAACGATTTCTTAATCAAAGTTCATTCTTATATAAACATACATACGAAGTTGGATTACCATATATTTATCATCAGATATATGTATATATGGTTCCCAAGTCACGGGGCACAAACTCTTCTGCACATTTCTTAAGCAAGAAGGCTTTGCCATAGGAGTCAATTAAAAGTGCACATGCAATAAGAGAGCACATTCAAACATTAATCTGAAACATTTAGTTTCTAAATAAATTTTACTAAGATACGGAATAACTTTATTTTTATTTTAATAAAAAACTTAATGATATATAATGATATAATTTCATTACACAAATATGGATGATATGATATGAATATTAAGATTAAGGTTGAGCAAGCCGCCCGCAACCCGACGGACACGCCCCACGTAGATTGGAAATTTGTTCATCCTAGGCCCGCTCAACCCGCTTATCGCTAAACCCTACTTACGATATACCAAAATGTGGGTCAGAGAGATTTTAACTTTTTGATAAAAATTTTGAATACAGGAGAATGCAGGGGATTCAATATGCGCAATTTAGTATTTTTTTTCAATTTATATTTTAGTTTTTGGTCCTTCTAAATAAATTCAATTTTTGTAGTCAACTATATTTTTTTGGTAAATCATATATATATCCTATTGAAAGCAATTCTGTTCGAGTACAATTAGACATTAAATATGGGCACCTTCCCATCGGAGATTCCAATCTTTATTTCATGTAAGACTTTTAACATAGAACAAACATTAAAAAAACCTTGCAACATTCGCAGACAATTCAATGAAAGAACCTCCAAACTAAAGAGGTTTGCCCGCTCAATATTTTTTTTTAATATTTTTCTACATTTTTCAAATTTTAGTCATAAATTAATTAATTTTTATGTTTGTAGGTATCAAGATGGTACCAGAGACTTGTTACAACTTGAAATCTTAGTTATAATATATGTATACATGCTTAGAGGCTATTATGAATCAAGAATTAAAGGAAAAGGACCAATGAAATAGTCACTCTATTTTTTCTTTTTCCCCCAAAATCTTTTTCCACATTAATTTATTTTTCTTTTTTAAGCTAATCAATAATGTGCTCGTTTGGGAACGGGGTAGAGAAGTACTTTATGCAAACCGATGTAAATATGTGGAGGAGATTATCTCGTTTTGAGGAAAAACACTGTTGAACGTGCGTTTAACTTTTGCAAACGTTGTTCCAAACAAGCCCAATATTCCCATGATATATAGGGATGATGACACTGATATTTATTGTTGGTGAAGCAGAATCCTCTCACTTGTCCCTAGGGAAGGAATCTGAGGAGGTACAAGGGTCAAATGTATCACCACCCAAAGGACAAGGTTTAGATTTTATGTAATTCGATGTAAATATGTAAAAAAAATTTATCCTATTTTATGTAAAAAACATTTTTTAATTGACTGTGGGTGTCCGCCAAACTAGTGATGCCAAGCCTTTGTTTTAAGGGTCTTTTGTGCCATCACAAATACTATAGAAATCATTGACATTATATTTACGATATAAACATATAAGATGAGTTTCGTTTTGGATTGTGTGAATATGATTCCGGAATGCTTATAAAAACAAGCCTTTATAAGATTGCAAATCAAGCGAGTTGAAATATTGCAATTGTTACATATCAATGATACATGGAAGTATAGAATTGGACATGAACATATACCTAAATCATACAACTCATAAAAATTGAGGACTTGTTTAATAATTGTTATTAGTTCTTTACCTCATTAATTTAAAAAAATGTCAAAATATAGCCTCATTTATTCTGCATCCCATCCCAAGAAAGATAAGGGATAGCAAGTGTTCCATCCCTTTCTCGATTGTGTCCTGTTCCCATAGGGATCGAGACGGAAACGAGATATCCAATTTATTTTTAAAAAAAATATACGAATGAATTTTTTTATTTATTTTCAGGATCATAAATAAGAAAAAACTTGAATCTAATTGTAATGCAGAAAATAAAAATGTAAAGATTAAGGGGGAAACAACTTGACTTTAAATTTAAAATCATCAAAATCAAAAGGATATTAAAATCATTAGTCTACACTTATTGTAAATTGACAAGTCTAAACATTAATGCCTCAATTGTTGTTTTTTCTTTCAATAAATTTGCATCTACTGATTCTTTTAACAAATATATAATCAATATGATAACATTTTTATGTAACCAATATCTTTGATCGAATCAAAGATATTTGATATATCATTTGAAAAATATATGTTATATCTTTACAAAAAAATATCGGAGATAGGACAAAAACTCAAGACTGAACAAAGCTCTTCCCGCATCCCATTCAATCCCGATCACAATGTTATCCCTCCAAGATTTTTTTTTTGGAACGGGATCAAAATGATCCGAATCGGAACGAGAATAGCCAAGATGGGGCAAAAGTGAACACTCCTAATGTTAAATAGAACTCAACCCCTAATGTCAACACAGCTTTATCAAAGTTTAGTGAAGTTGGGTTGACCAATCTGTGTAGTCAGATTAAAGAGTTTGTTTGGCCTGCTCCGGTGCCCACAGGGACAGATCTCAGTGGATCATGAGTTAGGTGTCATGTCCTTAGATCGTGGGTGAACCCAACCCCTTTCCTAAAATTTATTTAGCAAAAAAAATAGAACTTTATACTCTAATTACATGTTTTCAAAATAAAAAAGTGAACATATCATACACGATATTTAATAAACTAATAATTTTTATTCATGAGAAATAATTTTAGTTCTTCCATTCAATAAGAACTCAACTTATGATTTTTAAATTTATTATTGTCATTATTATTCCTTAATTCTAATGTAAGAGCTACTTAAATGATTTAAGTAAATTAAAAAATTAGATAAATTTGCTAATTGTAATATTTGTGACTTGATTTCTCTAACATACCCTTATGTGATAAATATCTTATAACTATTTGAATATAATTGCAGCTGTTGTTAATCGGGTATGAATATGAAATACATTAAGGTCTTATATTTATGACTAATATTAATCCCTAAGCTAGTTATTACATCCAGAGTGTGATAATTATTGTTGTCCAAAACAAAACGGGAGAAATATTAATTTTTGGTACAACATTATTATTATTATTATTATTATTATTTATTTTTATACACAACATTATTATTATTATTACTACACATTTTTCTTACTAAGCTGGGGCTAATGCGGCCCAGACTCTCAACCCACTTCCAAATAAATTCTCTTTTGAGATGAGGTTGAGGTCACTCTCCACTCTTGGCCATCCTCCCTCTACTTGCGGCTAGGGTTTTCCATTCTTTCTTCCATTTCGTTCTTTTTCATCCCTGAATCTATGCGGCATTCCATGGAATTTTTATCTTTATAGGGTTTAGTGGTCGCTTCCTCTTTGGTATAACTGTTGAGAAGTGGGTTCATTTCTGTATAATTGTATTCTGTAATGGCGACCTTGAACCCTTTTGATTTGTTGGGTGATGACGCCGAGGACCCGTTGCAGCTCATCGTGGCTGAGCAGCAGAAGGTCGTGTCTGCACCCAAGAAAGCTCCGGGGCAGGACCATGGCAAGCCTGGAGCTCGTGGTCTGGCTCAGCAGAATAAGCCTGCTCAGTTGCCTACGAAGCCACCCCCACCATCTCAGGCTGGTAAACTTCTGATTAACCTTTATTTTGTTGAGTGCGTCCTCTTTAGTTGGTTTCTGATGGTATTCAGAATGGGCTGGTTGAGTTTAGGCGTTCTGAGATTATGAAAATGACATGTCTCTGTTGGACCTTCCGAAGATGTGGTCTTTTAGATTTTTTCGTGTACCCTTTGTACATTTTTTTTAGTTCTATGTCAGCATTGCGGTTCTATAATTTACTTTATGTATTAGTGAGTGATTATTGATTACGTTTACCGACACTTGAATTCATATGTCATTTTATTTTAAGAATGTTCTTTATTTTCTTTATTACTGATTCGTTAGCATTTCCTGGTTTGAAAATGTGATATTTACCTTAAGCTTTTGTTCTTTTTGTGATGGGGTTGAACTTATCACTGGAACCCTAGATCATTTGTTGACTGCTTTGAGGATCAATTTGCTCTTCCTTTTTTTTTCTGTCTACCAATTTGCTCTTCACTAATATAAGCTTTTATGTCTTGTATATCTTTTGACTTTAATGCTCTTTCTGTTGATGATTCCCTTCCATTTTTTTTTTTTTCAATTGTTGATGGTTTTAACGTGATTTGCTTAGTGAGGGAGGCACGGAATGAAGCTCCGCGTGGAGGCCGTGGAGGGGGACGGGGCAGTGGATATGGGCGTGGTCGTGGAGGAAGGGGTTTTAATCGTGATTTTTCCAACGATGATAACCAATTTAGTGGCAGTGGAGGCCTTGCTGGTCAAGGTGCTCTTGTAGATGGTGAAACTGGGAAACCTGTAGGTGGATCTCGGGGGCCTTTCCATGGCGGTCGTCGTGGTGGATTCAGCAATGGAGAAGTTGGAGAAGAGGGACGCCCACGAAGGACGTTTGATCGCCGCAGTGGCACTGGGCGCGGGTTCACCTTCTCTCCTAATTTTGATTTCTTAAAATTTCCCTGACTGCCACCATTGATGTGACATTTTCTAATTGCAGAATTCACATTTTCTCCTACTTTTGATTTCTTATTGGGGCTGCCAACATTGACGTGACATTTTTTAATTACAGAAATGAATTCAAGCGTGAAGGTGCAGGTCGTGGTAACTGGGGAACACCAACTGATGAATTTGTGCGGTAAGTATTCCAGTTTATGATCCCTTAGTTTTATGCACCTATTACCAAATTATAGGCTTTAGGCAGACAAAATAAAATATTCTGTTTTCTATTTTTATGAGGTTTTCATTGATTATTGTTACATTTCTTTTCTGAATGTCATCTTCATAGGGCAACTGAGGAAGTTGTGAATGACAATGAGAAGAATTTGAGTGATGATAAGCCTGCTGAGGGAGATACAGCGGATGACAACAAGGAGAGTCCTGCTGATGGAGCTGAAGAGAAAGAGCCTGAGGATAAGGTGAGTATTTCATAATTTCTATCATCGGCAGTTTGCTTCTGTTTCCCTTTTAAGATCCATAGCAAACACATGATATGCCTTGTCTTACTGGTGCAAGGACAAGAAATTATGCAGGGATGAATAGGTGGTCAAAGATCCGTATTGAATAACTTTTAAGGAAAAGTTTCTTTATACATTGAATATAATAAATGATTAAAGCTCAGTTTGGTTTTTTTCTCGCATCCGTGTTCTCAGCACTGCATGGAATGTATTGGGCTGCTTCACTTTCTTTTTCCCTTTCTTGGGAGGGGGTTGTGCATGTGTCCTGTGCATCTTATGAATGTAATTAAGTAAAGTAATAACCTGTATTCTCATTCAATTTTTATGTTAATGAGAAACTCTCACGTTACATTTTTGTCATAAAAGAACATTTTGTGAGATATTGGGAAATCTTGAACTGTTTTTAGTACTAAGCAGCTTGCTACTATTTTGGGTGTTCATTCGTATAATTTCGTAGTCCATCATATATGCTATTTATTGTATAAATAACCAGTGTTTTGTTTGGCAGGAGATGACTTTGGAAGAATATGAGAAAGTACTGGAAGAAAAAAGGAAGGCCTTGCAAGCACTAAAGACTGAGGAGAGAAAAGTTGACACTAAAGATTTTGAATCCATGCAACAGCTGTCAAGCAAGAAAGACAATGATGATGTCTTCATTAAATTGGTTAAATCAATTTGGCTTCCGTTTCCTGTTCTAATCTCTAGTTATTCATATTAGATTGGCAATGCCTCATTATACCTTTTGACATTTGACATTCTCTGCATTTTAGGGATCTGAGAAGGATAAGCGCAAAGAGGCTTATGAGAAGGAAGAGAAATCTAAGAAGGTGTGATCATGTTGCATTTGAGCTTTTTTGTTGTCTTGATTGATAGTGTGTTTGTGTTTTATTTTTAAATAAACTAAATGTAATCTAGGATAAAATATATTATTTAACTGGTATAAAGTATATTATTTAATATTTAGTTGGGCTATGATCATTTTAGTCTATTAATTATCTTGTTTATTGATCTCAATCAGTGTGTTAAGTATTGAGTGGTTGGTCTTGAAGTAGCTTTTCTGTAATTATAGTAATAAACAGATTCTCTTGTCAGTTATCCACTAATCATCAATATATATATATATATATATATATCAATATGCAATGTATTTGGAGCCACCCAAAATGGACTAACACATCGTTGAAGATTTTGGTAATCATCAATATATATATATATATCAATATGCGATGTATTTGGAGCCACCCAAAACGGACTAACACATCGTTGAAGTTTTTGGTTTTAGGGAACGAGCATGTATAATCCATAATGGAGAGGAGGTCCTTGTAATTTTAGTGAAAATGAAGATGTATTTTATATGAAAAAACATTTTTTTCCAGCTCAGCTATTTTGTATCTTCTCATCTGTGCATCAAAGAAATTTTTTAACCATCTCCTGTATCTCTCCTATCAATCATCTATAACAAAAAGGGGGTGCGTATTAGATTGCAAGTGATGGGATATTGACATTTTATCTAAATTTTGTTATTTTGGTTTATTTTTATTTTTCCCAAAGATGTTTTGCCTATTACTTTTAAGTGGTTTGAAATTTTGTTAATATCCTTAGAAGGCTTTTAATTTAATTGTTGTAACGCGCTGGTAGTTTCTTTTATTTATTTAGAAGTTACTCAAGTTTGCTACTTTCTGGACATGGCTTACTCTTTTAAAGTCCTTGTTGCATTCAGCTGTTCTGCGTTTCTTCCTGAACTTCAAATCATTTTGATTTGCTAATTTATGCACCTTTGGTTCCATTGTCACTTGCTCAGGGGGTTTGCTGATTAATTTTTTGTGCGATCTGTAATTTTGATCATCATATGATTTATGATAAATTATATTTAGCATTATAGCATGGGTTATTTTTTGTTTCTTTCCTTGCTGATAATCTCTTATTCTAACGAAATTTATCGTGTTTATTGTATTTCTTGGTTCGCGTTCACAGTCTGTCAGCATAAATGAGTTTCTGAAGCCTGTGGAAGGAGAAAGGTACTATAACCCTGGTGGCCGAGGACGTGGTCGTGGGCGTGGCTTGAGAGGTTATGGTGGCAATGTGAACCACAATGTGCAAGCTCCATTGATTCAGGATCCTGGGCAGTTCCCAACCTTGGGTGCCAAGTGAGATTTTGCTTATCTCTGCTGACAAACTCGCCCCTTGTTTCAATTTTGGGTTATGTGCTTTCTTTCTTCTAAGGCAGTAAAAGAACATTGCTATTTCAATTTTACGCTTTAAGATGTAAATTTAGGTTGTTCTTCACATGATCTCATCTTCCCTCTGTAGCCTTTTTTTTTTATTGTTTGCTTTGCTTTAACAGTATCTGACCTTGGGGTATGTCACGCTGGATAAAAAACATGTTGCTGAGTTTAATTCTTAAATATATCCAATATTCAGTTTTGCTTGAAGGTATGATTTCACACGCCCTCGTAGCACATGCTGCTTGATCTGAATCTCAAGCGACTAGTTGGTGTTGAGTTTCACTGACCGTTTTCTTGGGTTCTGGTCCAAATGAAAAGCCTTGTTGGGCTTATTTGAAACTTAAACAGCCACCCCATGGAAAAAATGATTGTCATAGAAGAGCTTTGTATTGTTATTTTGGCAAGGTGAATCGCAGCGAAGACTGTTTTTTCTTTTTTCTGTAACTGAGTATCCCCAAATCATTTTGGATTTAAAATTAATCCGTTGGGACTGGCAGCTTCAACGTTAAATTCCAAGTATGCTTTTCAAGATTTAAACTTGTTATTAGGAGGATGATACTGAGGAGATATATGGCATTCCTTGCTCTCAACATTATTGCAGAGTGGGTGCAAGTTTGATGCCTCAGGCTTTGGTTTGGTTTTGTTGATTTATTGCCAAACTCAGCATTTGCCTGAGGTGGATGGCAGTTTTCTATTTTCTGTCCTTTTTTTGGGGAAAAAGTGCTAACCTTTTATACTTATAAAATATATGTATGATAAAATTTTTAAACGGAGTTTTTTGGGTAATCCAAACATTATTCTTTATCTTGATTTTTAACAAATATGCTTGGATTATTCTTAGTTATTTATTGTGTTAATAAATTCGTTTGAAAAATTATATTCGAGTCACGTTTTATAATATTATGAAGGATTTGAATATTACATATGTGATTATCAATGATATATCTTAATGATTTAAGCGTTTAAGCATGTGGGAAAATTTTCATATATTTTTATTTTCATTGAGCAAGGGGAGTACTAAAAAAATAGATAAATGTAAAAAAAATATAAAAATAAGAAGGTATCACAATTTGTTGCTACTATGTAATTATTAGAATAACTCTATAATATGCAAACCTAGGTCAATCTTGTATACTCTTTCACATTGGCTTCAGGATTATTTAAGTTCATCAGACTCAGAATTGAAAGAAATATTTTTTCGAATTTTATTTTATAATGAATGAAAAATAAAGATATAAAATATGAAGAAAGAAATAAGAAGGGATGAAATCTTCTTCAACAATAAATATGGGGGTTTATATAACTAAGTGAAAAATTATAAACCTTAACTACTTGCCAAGTCTAACTATTTAAATCCTAATTATAATTATTCCTTAAATTATTATTGAAGCATGGCATAACATTAATTTCACCATATATCCTTTCAATGAAACTTCTACTTGAAAATTTAAAGAAATATAATTAACTTATAGTTATACACAAGTGATCGTAATAATAATCTGAGTGAAAGCATAAATTAATTATAAAGAGGCACAACAAAATATTATAAAATATAAATCAAATAAAAAAGTTCAATCACAATACATAATCAACTGAAAAATTAAAAACTTGTTCCCTCAGAAATTATAAATGATACATATTATATTTTGGATGATGACGATGGTGATGAAGATAATGGAAGATATTATTATTATATTTTGAATTCTTGATCATAATCTTGATGAGCCTTGTATCTTTTTCTTGATTTTCTTTCTTTTCTTTGAATATATTGGTCTCTTTGTTGACTATGATTGGCTTGATATTGGCGAGAGATAATATGCCTTTGAATTTTGAGTCTTGATGAATTGATGATGATGAGTTGACGTGATCCATAATGAAAAAGATAGATATATGAATTTAATGCCTTTTGGATTATATATAAATCAAATGCATCCTGCAATCTTACCAGGGCACGTCACACGTGGCAAGAGGAGATAATTTTATGGAAAATTGACATTGTACTGGGAAACGGTGTACGTAAATCAAGATAAAAACATCTCGAATCCATAAAAATCATTTCAAAATCCGTAGAATCATCTCAGAATTTGTAACTCTTTTTTTCCGTCGGATTACATAAAATAGAAGATTGTGGAAAATATGAAATGACAAACGGATGTGAGAATTATCTAATGAACAAAATGTGACATCTCAAACTGGTATTTTTAAATTCAAGAAAAAAAATCAAAAGTAACATTTATTCTCTTTTTTTTTAAAAAAAAAAAAGGTCCACCACCCTCGCTGGCAACCATTCACCTCGTGGAGCTTTGGCCACGGGTACACCAACTAATGTCATCGCCAGAGCTCTGATCACTAGCACTGAAGCTCTAGCGACTGATGCGAGGATTTATTTGACAAAGTAGTGAAAGTGGGATTTGAACTCACCACAATTTGTATGCTAAAAAAATTGGTGACTATTGGGCCATCATTGACTTTCAATGTGGATAATGCCAAAAGATTATATAAATTAACTTCTTAAGTTTGATTGCAAGCTACTCTTTACATTTCATTAACTATTAACAACTTTTATTTACTAAATAATTAAAATACACTTTTAGGTTATTCACAACTTATTCATAGCTATTCTTAATATTTTATTAGTTTTTAATCACTTTTGTTTACTAAGTAACAAATTCACTCTTTTAGATTATTTACATGTTTTGCATAGTTATTTCCTACATTTAATTAACCATTAACAACTTTTTAAGGAATAGCTAATGAAAAACTTCCGTTTACGAACTTTTGTGACCTAATAAACGAAAGTTGCTAGTAGCTAGTGAAATATAAGGAATAGAATACATAACTTAAACATGTAGCTTTATTATTTGATAAACAAAACTTGTTAAATGCTAATAAAATATAGGAAATAAATATGAAAAAGATGTGAATGACTTGAAAGTGTGATTTTATTACTTAGAAATCTAAAGTTCTTAATAACTAATGAAATGTATGAAGTAAATATGCAAGACTTGTGAATAATCAGAAAGTGTGACTTTGTTACGTGACAAATGAAAGTAGTTAATGGATAATAAAATGTATGTAATAACTATGCAAAATTTGTGAATTACCTGAAAGTGCTGTTTTTTACTTAATAATTCAAACTTGTTATTAGCAATTAAATGCAGAGAATAACTACGTAAAAATTATGAATAATCTGAAAAAGTAACTTTGTTACTTGGCAGCAGAAACTTGTTAAAAGCTAATAAAATGTAGAAAATAATTATGAAAAAAATTATGAATGACATAAAAGTATGACTTTGTTATTTGGTAATTAAATTTTGTTAATAGTTAATAAAATACAGGGAATAACTATATAAAACCCATGAATAATAAGCAGCAATCAAAGCTAAGAAGTAAATTTATGTATTTCTTGCATTAGATGGATGGATGGATGGATGGAGAGAGAGTCGCTGGTTACCCCATGGTGACCAATGTTTTGGCATCCAAATCACTGTTAAAAAAAGAAGTGCAGGAGAGGCACATTAAAGGGAGCACCAAACAGGCTCAGGATGGCTGATCCGACTGGTTGTCCAGGGGAAGGCAAGGCGCCGCGTACCCGCCAGGTCTTGGGCTCGAACCCTGAAAAGTCCCGGCGCACTCCGGGACGACCCCGGATTAGTCTGGGTCCGCAAGGATCCGGAATACCGGGGGGTGAAATACCCTTTCCCACTCAAAAAAAAAGGGAGCACCAAACAGCCCCTCTCATCTAAAATTGGATTTACTTCCTCTAATTTTGAAATTGAATTGTGGAATGTGTCCGAATTGGCACGACTGCTACAATTGATTCATCATTATGCTCTCTTCCTTGACCAAATAAATTCTTGCCTGACATTAATTCTTACAAGTAGTTGACCATTTTATCAAATTTGGTTGTTAAACCCCATATGTACGAGGGAACACCATTGTCACACTGTTTGAAACTCCACTGTCATCACTCTGTTTTCTCTTTCATTGACAATCTTTTTCTACATTAAAAGCAAACTACATAAACAATATTACTTTCTACCTTTAATAAAAAAAAAAGCCAATTAACTTAAATTTAAAAAGTTAAATACATTCCGTATTTATTTTTGTGCATAAAATTATACATCAACAATAAATCATGCAAATTAGTCTCACAAAAAATAATAAATATAAATATTTTAAACTAATGTATTTAACTTTCTTAATCTTTTAAAAAAGTTACCTAATTCTTATTTTAAGAATCAAAGGTAGTAGCTATCATGATATAAAATTAGAAAAATAAGTGCACTCCTTCACTATTTGCATTGGTTAACTTGATAATTTATGGCTCAACTGATTTGTTAGAAAACTAAGCATCTGCATCCATTAGGCTCCTTTGAGAAAACCTAGGCTAGATACCATATTTACTACATTTCCCTCACACACACACACAACATGCCATTCATGCAGTTGGGGGATAAACATCAATGTATCTTAGTATCCAAACTTGTTTCCAACCAGAAAAACCTGTGCTCCGTGTATACCTCAATCTGTTTCCCACCAATAAATGAATGCACATAGTGCAAAGCGAAGCGTAATATTTTATACAAAATATGAAGGTATCACAAGGAGAAAGGTTTTGCATACACATCAAACCGTTCGCAGGCAGTCAACTGGGGTTCCTGTTGAAACAATAAAAGGGGGAGAAATTTGAAACATGTCAGTGCAACTACTAAATCGTCTTCCTGCTCAAGGGATCATCAACTAAAAAGTAGCAAGTTTAGACATGGCAGGTTTGGAAAATCCAGTGGTAAAAAGAAAACAAAATAGCACATATTGATATGACATAATTCAAATCAAGCGAGTATTTTTATTTTTTACCTGTCTCAGGCCACCACCAAAGCCACTGCCACCGGTCAAAAGCATGGAGACAAGAGATGTCACGACATCGCCCCCACCAGAACCACCGTTATTGCCAGCATTTCTGATCGCAGTACGCATGGAACTAAGAATGCTACCATAAGTTGCCCCATGTCCGCGTTCGATGGCTTGGATAAAGCAAAACGTCATGGCTCCAGTTGATGTAATCTTTGATAGTGCCTGTATCCAAATAAACATTAGGATGATGATTATACTCTAAGGAATGACAATTGTTCAGCTAATAAATTTTCTGCAACTTACAGATGTATCAGCAGAGGTTTCATGATCATCACAACCACTAAATGATATAACCTCTCCACCATTGGATCCCTTCCATACACCTGACCTAGGGCGATGGTCCTCCCACACATACTGCCCATTCCTATTACCCATTACATGGAGAGAGAAAAAACTTAGTGCCGGATAAAATAAAGTACACTATGTAATAAATGAGGGAGAATGCTTTTTAACTTCTGTTACATATATTTAAAAGAGAGTGAACTTTGTTTTACTTGAGATACAGCCAAGACTCAGATATCATAGATAAAAAAAGAAGGCTTATATAAAAACCTCCTTGAGTTGAAAGTATATACTCCATCTAATCCTTAATATAAAACACCTTCCAAAAGAAATAGATTATCATTATTCTAAGTCACCAAGTAGGGTAGTAATCACATTTTTTTTTTCAGTATTGCCCTTATTTTAAATCTCATTAATTGTAATTTTTATGACTTCTTGGATGTAATTCATGTTATTAAATATAAGTAAATATGGAATATTTTTCCATTTTCAGACAAAGTAAATGACACTTCTTGGATGTAATTCATGGTAACTTATAATAAGCACCCGAGGGAGCAAACCATAATGCAAAACTTGCACCAAAAGGAGGGCATATAATCCTTGAGATTAACAATGTTAAGAGCAGGGGGAAAAGCTAACACATTGGAATACTGAACAGCGATATGAGCATAATAGTGAAACACAACTTGAGAAAGCATTGCTGCAATAACACAGCATGAAGAGTGGCTGGAGTTGCAAACACGTTAAGAAAAGTGATCATTCACAGCAAGAAGAGTGCTGGAATGATGCACAGCCAAAGTAGTTGGAGAAGTGCTCAGATGGTGGGAGAATCACCAGGAAAATTGTGGGAAAAGAGTGTCAGCATTCTGCTACGAAATTGGGCAGTAAATATCAATAATTTAATATTGAAAACAAGTAATCGACTAGAAAAGGTACATCTTATCATTCTGTGAATGGATAGGTTATTAAGCACTTACATGCTCAATTATTCGAGACTTGGACTCAATTTCATTAGTCACGCAATAAATAAAGTGACTATAATATTCTTAATGAAATATAAGAAAGAAAAAGTACTATGCAAAGTTAATGCAATTATTTAGAATGATATCAAAATGCCAAAGTCCAACTACACAATTTGCCCACATAGAAAAAAGAAATTGTACTTGAAAGAGATATTCAAAATATTAAAACTGTGAAAACAAGAAACTACAGAGAATATTATAACCTGCTCATTCTGCAAAGGAAAGGCAAATCTAGCACAGTGCCACTATGGCAAGCATCGATTAGTGCATGAAGCTTAGCACCACGGGGTAGAGGTCTGACAAGCGCAGCATTGATCTCATCATCAACAATCATGCCCTGTGTTTCAAAGTCAAGTGGACACAGAGTTTCATCATATCCGTCTGCTTCATCACCATTATAGTTCCGTTGTTGTGAACCATGCCCGGAATAGTGGAAAACCAGGGAGTCACCTGGTTGACATCCTTGTACAAGCCAAAACATTGCCATCCTCATATTGTGCTTGGTCGGAATTCTGTGGGGATCAGTTTCTTCTTCTGCATTTAAATTTCAGATGATAATCAATAATAAACTAATTTATGAATTGAACTCCAATAAACTCAGAAAGCTATTAATAATTAATTACGTAAATTAAATTTAAAAAATTCTCCATGGGTGAGTTTGGATTTGGATATTCCTACTGCTTGGAGGAAGGGGCACCCAACACCCTATGGAAAATTTTGTGCCATATGAGAATTTGTCTTCTAAGTTTAGTTCAGATGCTTAGAGCTAATGCGGATTTAAATAGCCTCCTTTATACAAACATAGCAACATAATTTCAATTTCCCAGAAAACAGTTATTAGAAAGTATTCATTAAATTTCTGAAGCAAACGTTTCTTTCCACACATTGTCCCAATTTGGGAACATGGGAGCATGGGACCAGGATATCGAGGAAGTTCAAAACATGTCTATGCTTTTGTACAAGCACAATCAAGAAGAATACAGATTTGATTTTGAGAGTAGAGCTTTATCAACTTCCCCCAGAAAGCTTCCCTTCTTATGGAACCACTTTGTACACGTTATTTCTATCGATCAAGCAGAGCTTGAAGGCTTTTCCCCGCCCAGATATAGATGGATCGAAGGGCTGGAAACACGAAGAATTGAACTTCGAGAAAACAAGGTAAGTCAAACGAAATTATGCCCGAGAAAGGAAAAGGGAAAAAAAGGAAAACCGAATAATATAATTGCATATCCCAGATTCAATAGTCCAGCACCCAATCAAGAAGATCTTAAAGTAAACATAATATACCTGTAAGCATAAGGATGGAAGATTCGGGAAACTTAAACTTGTTGATGAGCAGGTAACGCATGCATTTAGCGTCGTTGATGCATCCTTTGAGCTCGTGCCGAGAGTAACGGTACGATATACCCACGATCACAGCCTTCTTCCGTCCGTGGGCGTTGGGCGGGGGGCCAGATGGCGCTCCAGAGTAAGGCGACGGAGCGTTCCAATTAGGTGGCGGAGGGACCGAAGAAGGTGGCTGTGAAGGGACCGAACGAGGATCCGCTATGTGAGTGACGGCATGACAGAGAGCACAGCGTATGGATCGGGCTCCCGCCGGCAGCTGCAGCGGCGTGCGGCAGCTGGAACAGTCGACGAGCATAGGGGTATACATGGCGGAGCAGGTGGGGAGCGATTGTTAAATTAAGAAAAAGAATAGGGGCTGAACTGAAATACTATAAAATTTGTTTCGTGACTTGAACTGGAAGATATTGCATTTGCAGCGGTGACGGCGATCGGAATTTTAAAAGGCGCTTGTGAAGCTTTGGAAGATGAGAATGGACGGCGACTTCCAGGAAGAGAAAGATCCAAAAAGCGCGTGGGATTTGGTAAAAAAATGATTCGTTCCTATTGGTTGCTTGCTGATACAGGGGATCAATCTGAGGGAAACATCTGAATCTAAAATCTTAAACCCAAAAAACAACCAAGAATAAGCAAGAATATTGGCCGGTTTAATTGAATTTGGAATTACACGTAATCCTAAAGACCTAAACAAAGGGTTGATTTAATTGAATTTGGAATTACACGTAATCCTCAACAAAGGGTTGTTTTAAATATTTGAAAGAATGTAAAAAAATCTTTAAAATTGTAAAAATAAAAAAAAGAGATAAATCAGGATTTTGAATTTTCATAATTTTAAATTAAAACATTGGATCAAATAAGAATTTCAAAATGTTAAGGAAAAGACGATGTTACCCTTGAGTTAAAATGCAAATGAAGACTTCCGGCTCTAGTATCAAAGTCTCCTCTACTTCCGGCTCTGATATGACTCATTTGAATGAGCTTCAAAAACCAATCTCCTTGATGTTGTCATTTCCTCCTTCATTTTTTTGTCATTCCATATTCTATTTTTGTCAATGAAGTTCATTCAAATGAGCTTTTAAAAATTTCAATAGTCATCTCGAAGGTTCATTCGAATATCCAAAAAATTAGGACTTTATTTGAATGAGTCATACAGTTCATTCGAATGAGTTTCCAAAATCAATCTCCCCGTTGTTATAATTTCCTACTTCCTTTTCGTCATTCACTATTTTGTTTTTGTCCACGAAATTCATTTGAATAAGTCACAGAGTTTATTTAAATAAGCTTTCAAAAGTTTCAATACGCATCTCAAAGGTTCATTCGAATATCTAAGGGCTTGTTTGGTACGCAGAATTGGTTTTGATGGATATGGATATGGAAATTGATATGGAAATGGATATGGAGTTTAAAAGTACGTTTGGTATATCTTGAAAATGAGAGCTGATTTTTATGCAAAAAGACCAAAATACCCTTATAATTTAAAAAACCATTTGCTCCTTCCATTATTCATTCTCGTCTAGATCTGACCTCCGGCTCCACCACTCACCCGACGGTGATCTCCACCACTCACCCGTCGGGAAGCAGGAAAAGATTTGTGAAGGCAAATATCTAGGAAGGAGAAGATGAAGATAGAGATTTGGCAAACAGGCAACAATTTGGGAAGGAGATGAAGACGAAGACAAAGATTTGGGAAGCAGGCAAATTGTGAAGATGAAAACGACAAGGAGAAGATGGAGACAAATTTGTGAAGGAGGTGGGCATTTTGTCACCGTCACCGTCGCAGATGGCCAGATATCTAATCACATTCGCCGAATGTTGCCATCATTGAACAAGTATGCAACACACCATCAATCCTTAAATCTCATCGTCATGAGCTTCAATCGTTGGCATCGCATCTCACCATCCTTAGATCTCGCTGTTATGTACTGTGCTCGTTCTGCAGTGGGATGGGTTAAGGTCGGAGTCGTCGGTGGCTAGGGTTGAGGTCGGAGTTGCCAGTGGTTGGTGTAACACCCCAAAATTTTAACCTGAATGCTTAATGAAATCTTTCATATATGGATAAATGAGGATTTCCAATAACACTTCATTAAAACGTATCATCGATCCAGTCAAAATACACATTACTAATCTCAGTTCAAATCCTCCCAAAATATCAGAGTAAATAGAAATAAAATGCAGAAGTCTTAGAGTCATGACAATTCAAAATGATAGCATGTGCCTAAGGGTACGAAAGAGCCAACAAGGCTCATTCCATAGGGGCCTTCCCTTGCTGCCTACTAGAACAATCACCTAAAAAATGTTAATATAACGGGGTGAGATTCCACGTCCCAGTAACTATTGAAAATTTCCACCACACACAAGCAAACGGCATACAATTAAAAAGAAGAACTGAGTTACAAATACTTTCATATATGTAAGTCATCATATAAACAATTTTTCATATTTTCGTAGTTTGTAACTCACAATAATCATCACAAATCATGTGTAGTTATGCAATATGCAACCACTCTTATAACACCGTCCATCCTTATTCCGCTGACTGGAGCCATAAGCTAACACATAGTCCAACAGAAATTTATCTATATAATTGGATTGTCTCAAGCTCACCAGTTCCTTAAGATACACCCGGCCAAAGGTATAGAACACAAGTCTAGACTATGGCTCCCCTCCTTAAAAGGAAACTAAGGAGACGTCACATGTCCCACAATTCCAATGCAATCCTGGCCAAAAGAAAGACACGGGTAAAGGGGCCTTAACAAATACCATCCACTGTGCACCGAGTGATGGCTTATCATGTGATAAAATCTCATCATACATTTTTCTCCTCCATACTCCAGCCCAAATCACAATGCAACCGCCATGACAGTTATAACAATTTACATGCCAAATCATATATTAAAAAATTTAAATATTTGCATCTATATAATTCAGGAAAAAAAATTGAATAAAATATAATTCCATCACAATTTAATTATATGCGGTTCACAAGTATATGGAAGAATATTCAGAGTTACCTGTAGCTCACAAACTTATGGTAAGCACACAAGAGACACTTCAAAATTCTCAATGAGAGTCTAAACAATCATGCACATAAATTTCTATCAATATATTAATTTAACCTATTTTAAAAACTACTTAATGATACCCTAAATATCCAAAACTGCTCTCTACACCCACATATTATTAACCCAAGATGCAAGTTAACGCATATATTTGTAAAAGATAAACATTTAATTATAATAGAACCTCTATTAAAATTTAAATGTTGTTTGAAAGGTAGGAAAAATAATAATAATAATAATAATAACGACAACAACAAAAATAACAGTAATAAAGTGGTTGAAATATGTATATCATTATATTATAAATTTTCAATTAAACTATAATATTATATAAAAAATTACGTATAATAATATATATTATTTTATTATATATATTATATGTATATATTTTATTATATATAACATTAATATATATAAACATACCACGCCACTGCGTGGCTTTTGTTTCATATATATATATATATATTTATTATATACATTATTATATATATTAATATATATATATATATATAACATATTAGTATATATACACACATACCACGCCTCTGCTTTTCTTCTTTTCATATTATTTGTGTGTGTGTGTATATTATATTTACACCTTTTATAACATGAGTTTCTTCCTTTATGAGCATATAACTAGTAATCCTTTATAGGATCATTACTTTATGGATCAAATAATA
>JANTPZ010004900.1:0-15848 GCA_025593235.1 Vachellia pachyceras | reverse complement strand
TCTCTCTCTCTGTAACTCTGCCACTGTGTTCCTCTGTCTCACTCTGTGTGGCTTGAGCCTTCTTTGACATTCAAACTTTGCTCAACCTCATTTATGTCATTTTAACTCTTTCGATCACAAACCCAACACCCCATTCCTTTAATTCTCACCGCTGCTGCTTTCTGTACCTCAAATGGTAAGCTTGACTAATTTTCCAAAGATGATGGGTTATCTGCTTTGTTTTACAAATACTGAAAGCAAACCTTGGATAATAGTGTACGTTTTGTTATTATGCATATGATTTTGAGATGACCTATTTCTTAGAATCATCCCAGAACTTCCATTCTCAAGCAAACAGGCATTAAAAATTATAAAAAAAAAACAGCGGATTGGCCCAAAAGACGAGCTTTTTGGAATTGATACCCTCCAGGTAAAAGAGACAGAAACCAAAGAAAAAAATCACCAGCTACGTGGCATGGGTTATTGCTCACTTACAACCAAAGGAGAACGGAGGAACTGACAGACAGTATATTTTGAAGATTGGTCGTCATTGAATGCCAAATTGATAACAAGCACTAACAAAACATCGTGTCATCATCCCCTTCACTAAATTGACATTTTTATGTTGTAAGTTTGAAAAAAAAATAGAAAAGAAAACCCCCACAATCCTCCTGGATCCCTGCTTCGATATAAATAATGGCCTCTATCTACTGAGGCGGGGAGGGGGTCCCGAGTAGAATTTATTGGACCTTTCTTTGTCTGTTTTCTTTAAATTTCAATATGTTGTTTTGAAGTCTCATGGCATGCTTAAACATGTATAACAACTCAGAGCACAACGGTCATCCCTGTACTCCAATGAGCCCCAGAATCTCCTTCTCGAGCGACTTCGTGGATGTTCAGCAAGCTATCAAGCAAGAAAGACTTTCCAGAGACGCTCCGGCTTCCTCGGACTTCGAGTTTTCTGTCACAAACTATTCAATGATGAGCGCCGATGAGCTTTTCTTCAAAGGCAGGTTGTTGCCCTTCAAGGATGAACGCGGCGGCCAGATGCAGAGGACCACCACAACTCTCAGGGAGGAGCTCCAACACGATGATGAATACGAAGATCTCTCTCAAAGGCCACGCAAGGGATCATCTTCAAGAAGGAAAGGGTTTATGGGTCTGAGAAAAAGTCATTTTGGCTCCAAGAAAGCTGATAAGAGTGAAGTTTCGTCGGACGCCGGAGGTGGAGGAAGAAGGTCCAGATTAGTGAATGAATCTGCTCGAGTTGATATGACTTCCCAGGTGACGAAGTCTCTTTGTTGTGGTTTAGATATTTCCCTCTCCTTAAAAGTCTGAGATTACTAGATGCATGTTATCTTATTCTTTAACTTGTGAATCGCTTTGTATTATTACAGGATTTGTTGAATGATGGAAGCTCAGGTTCCTGATATGATAGAATCATGGTTGGAGTTGGAGGTGCTGAATTCTTAGAGGAATGGACCAAATGTTTTAGCTATTTTTTATTCCTTTGGTTTCAGGGGAATATTGACAGGGTGGGATAATGAAGGTCATTTCTTTATTTCGTTCTCTGTTCTTTTCCCCTCTAGCGGGTCGAGATAAATTGAGCCGATGATGTGTGTTAGCATTTTGCTTTCTACTTCGATTCATCTTTGCTGAATTCGTCCTAGGAGTTAGATTTTTGCTTTATATTGTACAAATTATATTTTGCAGTTGAATGAACTTCTTTTAGGGTTAGGATAAGTTTTATTCTGAATGCTTTTATAGTATCCTTTGGCGCCGTTAGCTTATCAAATCTCTCTCACCCAAGTCAGCTTTATTTTAAAAATATAGTAATAGTAACTGCTCATTAGTTGGTAACTCAATGGTCGAACTTGGAGTTAGGAGTAGTATTTGAAGAAAATAAACCTTCTATTTCACAGTTATAATAATATTCCTCATTTGCAGATGATGTCTTCAACATGGGAAAAAAAGATCTAACGCTTTTCACCCAAAAAAAAAAAAGAAGATCAAACGCTTCTCATATTTGCCGTGCCATATACTTGACAAGTTGGTTACAACTTAGCAAATAAGTAAACAACACTCGAATATAAATACAAAGTCTTTTTCATAAATATTTCTCGGAGAACAATTCAAGAGCACACCTTTTTTATGGGGATTAGGAAGGAAGTCTTGGATGCTCTAGGAATAAGGATTAGGGAAGAAACAGAGATGATGATGATGATGATGATGATGATGGAATCTTTGCCATCAAAGTCATGTCATATTTTAATAAATGAAGGCAGGGCTATGCTAACGAACCCCAAAAAAAAAGGAAAAAACATATAATACAATATATTTCTACCACATAACAGATTGACGCAGTCTTAATTGCCAAGGAGCAGCGACCTGATTGGTGAAACTAGTGATGGAAGCGGTCAGCTTTGTACTTCATATTCTCAATATAAGCACCAAAACCATCACAAGCTTCTTTCAATTCTTCAAGCTTTGTTTCAATATTCATTATTTCGTTATCTGCTCGACTGAATTCAGTTGGGGACGTCGAATACCTCGAAGTCTCTGGGGCATCTCGTCCTTGTGTTTCATACGCCAAGTTCACCAGCCTGCACAGCCTGTGCCTCAAAAATTCCATATTCATCCCCAAATACTCAAATGCTAGAAGCTCTTTATCCCATTTAGCAAATTCGGCGGCTGACATATGTAGTGAGCTAGATCTCAATGCATCGCCAATGTTCACAACTTCAGATATAATGCCCACTATGAGGTTATAGTTTATGCCCTTTACCAGATTCTCGTGTAGGAAGGCCTGCTGGCTATGGCAGAGTTTGTAATACTTATTTCGAACTTCCTGGGGCAGCTCAGAATCTATTGGAATTCCATCGATTATGATACTGAAATTTTCAAAACTTTTTACGTCCTTAAATTTAAGCTCTGTTCCAAGGCTCTCCAGTACCTCTGAACCAGCTTCATCACTTTCATATTCACATTGTTCTGCACACTGCCTAACCTTGTGGGAAATCTTCGGCAGACTTGTCTTCTTTTTCTTTTGGACAACTGGAGGTGGTGAGTCAGGTTTTTCTTGTTTCCTCTTGGGGCTATTGCTCAGCAGAGAATCCTTATTTCCATTATCTTCATATTAGAATATCCACAAGCAAGAACAAAGAATTGTTAGAATACTACCACGAAAGCATGCATTTTTGTGTTCATAATTATCACGAGTCCAGAAGCATAGGTCTAAGGCTTGCCTCTTGCTTTTTGCTTGGTGTAATCATCCAGATTCGTTAGGGAGACCGCCCCATCCACTTCATTCAAGACATTTGCTCTTACTATATATACCTTAAAAACATGCATAGAGAGAGAAAAGTGGCGTTAGTTACAGGAAAGAAGAACATAGAGACTGGAGATAAATCGTGACCCCTTTCTTTCAGCATTGGCTTTGTATCAAAGAGGGAGAGAAAAGACATACAAGAGCAAGAAATAGGCATCGCAATAACTTAGAGGCACAAGGCTTGACCATATAAGATTCAAAACACTTCCATCAGAGTATATTGACCTTATCGGACCAGATAGGCTAGTCAATTCAGTACGAGAATCATTTATTCGATAGTATTCAAGTACCAGGCTAGCCATTGTAAAAACTGCCTAGAGTCTTCTATTAGACAAGTCAAGTTCCTCTCGCGGATAAACTGAACCTGCTATTTGATAATAATATTCTCATATAAAGGGGAAGAAAGGAGATTGGAGCCATCCCTGAACAATGGCTGTAAAAGAAAGCAAGAGAGAGACCAAGCCCTCCATATCTTTCAACCAAAGTTGATGATAACTTTTCTTTTTTGGCCAAAAGATATTTGATGGTAACTCGTTTTCACTGAATTCTCTCCACTGTCAAATATCTGCAACTGTGCTTTGCCTTTCTTCACTCTGCATTAAACATTTAGGACCCATGGGAACTACTAAATGACATGGACCTCCCAAGGCATTTAGTTATTATTAGCAATTTAGCATCTCATATTGAAAAGAGGTGATTAATATTACTTGTACAATGACACGTCAACGAAATGAGTGATCATACGTGCCATCCTTCTAGCTTTACAATCTAGTCCTCATATTGCCATGGAAATATAAAATCCAAAAACTCACAGTATAAGCACCAAAAGAACAAGAAAAAGAAAGAAAAGAAAAAAGAAATCCAAAGAATGTACCTTGAGTTTAGAAGGTTCAAGTAATTGGAAGACCAAAACATCTCCCTCCTGCAATCCATGGACTGCAGAAAACTGCCTCCAACCAGCGCTTAAACCTGTCTTGCAAGCAATGTATTTCAATTGGTATTCTTTACCAGATTCGTCTTCCAAAGTGATCGTAGTATCATTATCTGGTAAGTGTCTTTTACAGAAAAACGCAGGGAGCCCCTAAGAGATAGATACAGAACACAGTGCTCTATGAATACAATGCAATGTGGGTTTCCATGGTGAGAGTAATTTTTATTTCAGTCTCTTGGAATGCTTACCATCCAAAAACAGCCAGCAACATGTGATCTGAGCAATGACTTCACGAAGCTAGGGTATCTGGGATCTAACTTTGATTGGATGATCTCGGCTCGAAAAACAGCAGACGACCTGGCCTCTCCTGCTGATAATGTCCTGTCTGTTGCCACCTTAGTGGAGCTTCAAGCAAGGGCATGTATCAGTTTTCAGTGAGGAGCTAAGAACATTGGAAGCCGAACAGAATAAATTGCATATCATACCAACCTTGCAAGCTTTTGTGCCTGATCGGATGAACCCTGCAAAGACATTTGTTAGAATCTTCAGTTGGATGATGCCATATAATTTAGCAAGCACTGATAACTCGAGAGAGCAAAAAAATAACGAAAAAACATCTGCTTGTTAATAAAAAAATTAAAAACACACCAAATTAAATCAGCTCGAATAATACAAGTTAGAGCCAAGATTTAGATACTTGCACATATTATTTTTTTTATCTGAATCACATAAGAGTCCTTTTACTCTTTAATATAAGTGTTAGATAATTAATTTGTAACTGTTAAAGAAATTAGTTAAGGTAGTTACATATAACAAATGTGTTGATTTCCCTAAAATACTCTTTTTAATTTTATAAATTATATCATTACTATAGCTTGATAGAAACATCTTACAACGCTCGATCAATATGGATATCTTGAAAAAAATTATACATCATGTGAAGTTCGACATCAATTGGGAAGTAGAATGGAGCACGCCTTATAAAAGTGTAGATACATTCCTCCGGTGGATGCATTTTCTGGGTGGTTACGTCTACACCTAGGGAAACAAAACCCTGTTCTTAGCCACAACTGCAAATAGGGGCAATATCTATGAGGGAGAGGTGTTGGGTTGTAATATAACTCAACAAATTCATTATGTGGTTAGTGGAGACCAAAATAAGTCTAAGCCCAACATTTTAATCAAACCCCCAAACTTGGTAGATTCCTTGAAGAAAGATTGCAACATGGACGTTTCACAGTCGGGAACATTAGATAATAACATGCAGCAGCACCGTACCTATTCAAGCAACTCTGGAGACTTGCATATGGACACCGTGAATAGAACCGTTAGTCAAAGATATGGGAACAAAGGAATAATGGCACAGGAAGAGGCGATAATAATTCCAGAGGAGGAAGATGCAGACAGAATTGGAACTTCAAAAGGAGGGAAACCGTTGGACAAACTTGGCTTTCTTGCAAATTTTGATGATTTCCAATGACTGTTGCCTCATGGAACTGTCTTTAAGCTGGTAGTAAATCGTTTCCATAAATGATTAAGGATGTCACTAGGAAATATACAATCAATAGGTTGGGTCTGGTTGAAACTAGGATTAATGGGGGTAAAGCTGAAAAAGTGGTGTATCGGTTGGGGTTTACAAAATGGATTCGAGTCAAGGCAATTGGTTTTTGGATGCGATTTGGGTTCTATGAAATGAAAATGATGTCTCAATTGAGTATATCTTCAAGTACCCAACTTATGCACTGCAAAATTACCGATAAGTTGTTAGGGGACACTTATTTCACCACTTTTATCTATGAAGACATTGTTGTTCATAAACAGAGAAGCCTATGGGATTCTCTAAAGAACATAACATCAATGATGCAGGCAGCCTATATGATCTTAAGTGATTTTAATGCCTTCCTTGATCCTACTAACAAAATAGGAGGCGTCACACCAAATCTTTAATCAATAGGCCAATTTCGCTCGTGTTAATTCTTGTAGCTTATTGGAGATTCCCATTGTGGGTGATAGATTTATTTAGGGAAGGGAAGGTATTTGTGAAAGATCATATCGGGCTCTTTTCAATTTGGATTGGGAGCTCGCTCACCCCACCTTAAAACTTTTCATCACTTGCGCTTTAAGTCAAATCACAGAGCTATTGTTGTCTTTGATGATAGTGTGCCTAGAAGGTCGGGGATAAATATGTTGTTCAAATATCAAGTGAAATGGAGTCTCAAATTAGATTTCAAGAGTATAGTGGGAAGGTAATAACTGGCTTGAAGGAAGGACAACTTTTGTAAAAAAAGTTAATGAATGGAACAACAAGGTAGTGGGTAATATACCAAAAAAGAAACAGGAACTTATTAGAAGACTTGAGGGTATAGACATGGCAAAGTAGAGAAATCCTCATAATGGCTATTCAAGCTTGAGAAGTTACTTTGGACATAATACACCAAGTTAAGCACTCAAGAAGAATTTTTATGGTTTCAAAAAGCTCAATGAAATGAATTCAATCTGGGGACGAAAACTCAAGTTTTTTTCATGTGTCGGGAAGGATACAGAAAAATGAAGTAAAATTGAGGCATTGAAAGATGATAGGGGTAACTAGGTTTTAGATACTCAAATGTCTGGCTTATGACTTTTTCAAAGATTGTACTCCAAGGACCCAAACATGATCCAAGTACAAGACTGGCTTGATCAATTTCCAGCTTTGAACGAGGAACAACTTTCCCATTTGCAAAGGCATGTGTCTGCCATGGAAATAAAAAATGTAGCTTTTGATATGGGTGCTTTTAAAGCTCCTAGACCTTATGGTTTGCTTGCCCACTTTTTTCAGAACTAGTGGTTGGATATAGGATCACAAGTATGCCAACTGGTATGTGATATGTTTGAAAATCCAATGAAGTTGAGTGAAATAAACCAAACTGATATTGTTGTGATTCCAAAAGTAGATCACTCGAGAAACATGAAGGAGTTTAGACACATATCTCTTTGTAATGTCTGCTATAAGATTATCAACAAGGTGATTACAAACAAGCTCAAATATGTGATGGATTATCTTGTGATGCGAAATCAATGTAGCTTTATTAAAGGGCGGCAAAGTTGTGACAATATCATTATAGCCCAAGAAGCTATTCGGACTATGAAGATGAAGAGGAGTGACAAAGGATTTGTAGTAGTAAAAGTTGACATGGAGAAAGCTTATGGCAGACTAGACTGGAATTTCTTGCATTCTACATTATCCAGTCTAGGGCTGAGGGATGAATTTGTACATTTTATCATGAGCTGTGTTTCCTCAACAACAATGCATGTGCTATGGAATGGTACTCCTTAAGAGGTTTTACCCCAACCAGAGGAGTGAGACAAGGTGACGCCCTTAGCCCATATATCTTCCTGTTGTGTATGGAAAGGCTAGGACAACTGGTACAACAAGAGGTTTAGTTTAAAAGATGGAAACCTATGGCTCTAAGCACCAGGGGCCAAATATCTCACATTTGTTTTTGACAGATGATTTAATTCTCTTTTGTGAAGCTTCTCAAGATCGGATGATAAAATTGAAAGAGGTCATGAGGTTTTTCTGTGGTGTTTCACGACACCAAATCAACCTGTAAAAATAGAAGATGTTTATATCCTGAAATGTTAACTTAGCTTGTGCCTCACAATTCAGTTAAGTATTGGCAATTGGCATGTCCTCAAACTAGGGAAGTACCTGGGTATACCCTCACTGCACAAGGAAGTGGTGAAAAGCACCTTTGCTCCCTTAGTTCAGAAGGTAAATGGGAAGCTTTTAAGTTGGAAGAATAGATTTCTTAGCATGGAAAGAAAAATGGTTCTTATCAAATCCATTCTCTCTGCTTTGCCTTTTTATCAGATGCAAACCATGCTTCTTCCTAAGGGTATGTTGAAGGAAATTTAAAAACTTAGCAGAGACTTTTTCTAGAACCAAAGTTCTGAAATGAAGAAAATGCATCTTATCTTATGTGAAATCATGAAAGCGGGGAAGAAAAAGGGACGTTTGGGTATTAAATATCTTATTTGTTCGAATAAGGCATTTCTTTGGAAGCTCTAATGGGGTTTGCTCACTAAACCTCAATCTCTTTGGATGTAATGTTTGTGGTGCAAATATAAGTGTGGCAATAAGAAAATTCCCGATGTGAGCAAGAAAAGAAACCAATTAGCAGCATGGCATGCCATCACATCGGTTTGGGCAAGTTTCTATAGAGGTGTGGGAAGCAAACTTCATAATAGATATAACACCGAGGCGTGGGATGAAATATGGACTCTGTTAAACAGACCCCTACGAGGGTATGTGGATAGGAATCTTCATCTTCTAAATTTGGAGTTTTTGGTAAATGAATTTGTTACTCCTTTGGGAGCTTGGGACCTTAATAAATGAAGTACATTTCTACCTAATTAGGTGCTCTCCCTCATCCAAATGGTTCAGTCCCTAGGGGTATTGAGCTAAATACATTCTATCGGTGAAATTCTACATATGGGCTTTTTAGTATTAGAGCGGCATATAAGATTATCTATGCTAAGCAAAATCACTCTAATTGATGTGTCTAGAAGGAAATTTGGCGATGGGAGATACCAAAGAGAGCAAATATTTCATGTGGTAAGTTTTCCATGAGACTTTCAACTAACTAACTCAGTGCGAAACATAATGTCATAGATATTTATGAGTGTTCCCATGAGTATGGTTGTGAGAAAAATATTATTCACTCCCTAAGAGGCTGAGAGTTTACTAGAAATGTGTGGATGCATATGCTATTATTTTCTTTGCTAGTGATTTGCAGGATTGGATTAGCTGGAATCTAACTAATGAACCTCACGCAAGAAAAGTGTCAAGGTGGACTTGAAGCAAGATTTTTGGTTTAGCCTGCTGGATGATATGGAATAAATGCTGTAGAGAGTTTGATGGCATTAGTTTGCAACTAGAGGAGCTTGTTACAAAGTGAATCTATCAACTCATGCGGAGTGGAAAGTGGATGATTCAAACATACATTATATTAAATGCCAGATAGAGTGAACTGCATGTGGAGCCTTCCTCCAACTGGACACATACGAGTCGATGTGGATGGTTTTGTCAACCAATACAAGCATGCAGCATGTGGTGGTCTTTTGCTTGATGACCATGGCAATTGGCAGGGAGGTTTTCAAGCCAGTATTGGCTCTGCATCATCTATGGAAGCATAGATGCACACCACAAAGGAGGGCCTATCACTGTGCCGAGATAAATGTTTCTCTAAGGTTAAATTTTATACAGATTCTCTATATGCTATATATCTCATCTTTTCTATCACATCCATTTAATCATGTCATTACTAAGATCCACAGAGATTATACACTGTTACAGGAAAGCACTAGTTAGCACTGATCATCTCACAAAGAATGGGCGTTGATCAAGTCAAAGGTATCTCTATCCACATGAACCACCTAACTATTGTTTAGATTTTCTTAATCATGACATTGACCATGTCTGGGGACTAATACCCTATTTTTGTTCCTATATAATTGTTAAATCTCAAGTTTTACTTGCTTTGTTATTAAAAAAAATTCAAAGTCCCAAAGAGACTAATTATAATGCGTTGAGATGTGAGCCGAAAAGGAAGACCGAAAGGATTAAAGAATGGGAAACTCACTTGATTAGGTGTAGAATCCAAATGTTTTTTCTGAATTTTCAAGAGCCTGTGTTGATTCTGCACCATCTTGTTCCGCTTAGGCTGCAAGCAATGCCCCGTAAGGATCGAGCAGCCAATATTAAATTGAAAAAAGAAAACATTACAAAGTTAGCCCCCATTGACAATTCAAGTACGATAACAAAACAAATAATGCCTCCCCTAAATCCGAAGATCTTCACGAAATTGACATTACGTTGAAGAGGGCCATGCATTTTGGTTGATTAATATGGGAAGACATGGAGAGAGAATAGAGAAGAGAGAAAACCGTGGATGAAGGAGGGACGCGTATGGGAGACTTTGACCAATTGGCCAGGGTTAAGTCATCATCTTCATCCGTATTTTTACCGTGCCGCGACAGAGTAATGGACTTTCCGGCAGGCGTTGAGGCACGAGGGTGGTCCACCACCTCCTTCTTAGCCGACCGATCCTCTATCGCTCGGTTCTTTCCATGACCCACCGCCATCTCAACACAATACAGGCAAGAATCGCTGCCTGCCTGCAACAAATTATTGGCCTTCCATTGCCATCACCATATCCCAATTACAATTACAGTTACAGACGTTGACGGACAGAGAGGAGGCCCTTATTTTAATCATGCCACAAAAAAAAATTGTGAACAGGCAAAACCAAAATCATATGTATAGGTAGAGGTAGCTCCTTAAAGCAATATATTTCATTATTGGGGAAAATATTATCATATTTTATTAAAAGAAAAATCATAGCTAAATTTAATCATTGGATCACAGAGAGCTAAATTACCGCTTTTTTCTCTTCCTCTTTTAATCCGTTGAGAGTAGGAATATGAGTAGTATATGGTGGGCGTTGTGTGGGAAAAGCTAGGTAGTCAAATTGCAATAATGAAAGAAAAGAGTGTTGAGGAAAGCAGAACAGAGCATGGGAGAAGCATAGGAATGATGCTGGGTCATGGGTGCCAGATATAACAGAGAACAAGATTACTGGAATGGAAGAAGGAGACAGCTAGGCCTATGCGGACCGCTAAATTCAAACAAATTAAGTATCTCTTCAATTAGATAGTGAAAAAAATGAGTTCTATATAAGAATTGACGGGTTATAAAAAGCTCAAATTTTCTAGTTGAAAATGAAAGTCGCCAGGGCCTGAATCTTCAATTGCCATCAGAAGAGACGATAATAGATGCTGTTGTGTGTGTTTGGAAGTCGACAGGGAGAAATGAGTTTACAGATTTTAAGGTATTTTACGGATTTAAAGATGGTTTTATGGATTTTGAGATAGTTTTAATGAATTTCGAGATGGTTTTGTCTCAACTTACCTGCACCGTTTGAAAAACGGTGTTCCCAAACAAGCACGTTAACATAAGAGGCTGAGACTTCGAATGAATAATGGACACATATTAATGATTGTTTATGGATACAATTGGTTGCCACCGTAATCAATCTTATGATCCTGTCCAGCTCTCCTGCAATTTATTTCGCTCAAGGATTTACTTGCTCACTTGTTCAATTATATTGAAACTAAGAATGAAACAAACAAAAAAAAACATGAAGTTCAGTGGGTGAACCAAAAATAAAAAACAGAATGGACAGGGTCTAAATGACAGGTACTAGCGATCTCTTGGAACCCCAGTTGTTTCTTCATGACGTTGTAATTTCTTGTACGCCTTATTCTCCAGCAATTCTTTAATTTTCTAAAATCCAAGGACTTTTATATTTCAACAATTTATAAATGGAGTTCAAGAAAAATCCGATTCACATGAAGCCAGCCATAGGCCATAGGGTAAAGAAACTGGATATGTCTTTGCAGAAGTTATATAGTTAGTAGTTATCTCCTTTTCTTACCTGCTATTGTTTTCCTTGAATACCGACGCTTCAAACTCTTTTTTCTTCTTTTGAATGAAAGCGATGAATGAAGCAACTAGAAGGCTGCGCTGAATATAAAAAATTTAAGTAGGTTCACAATCATATGAATTATATCCTGAACATTAGTCCTTGTCTAGACCAGATCAAACGATAATAGTTGATGCTGCTTTTCAATCTTGGCCGTTCACGTTTCATGACCCGAACAACTCAATTTTCCCACGACACAGGGCATTAGTTAATAGGATTCAAGGCACGATATTTTTCACCGTGACACCATATGGAGAGCGGAAGAAGAATAAATGAAACGGTTATGGTCACATGTCAATGTTGATTACCTCCAACTTCCAGATCCCCTCGGGTGTCCTCTAATACCAGATTTGTGGGTATCTCTGGATCAAAACTTGTCTTTGCTGGCAAATAGCCCGAGTCCATCCTTGGTGGATAAAGCCAAGTCTTTAGGGCACAGATAGAAATAAGAGTTTAGGAGGCAAACATGAGTAATATCGGTTCTCTTCCTCTTTCCCACATATAATAAATAACTTGTAAATTCCAAAGAATTAAAAGCAATGATACCAGAACTTTTAAGCGCAAATTCTTGAATACAAATGGAGAACTGGAACTCATCGAACTGATGATCTCATTTCGTAAACATTGATAATAATATGGAACTTACAGTATAGTATTAAGCTATCTGTGCTCCTCCCGACTATACATATTGTGCGCATGGCCTTGCACCGGCAATGGCGTCACCCATACAGGTTTCATTGCCGGTGCTCTTCTACGTAATAAGGCAGACTGGGAGAGGTTACCTGTAGAATGGTAGTGCCACAGCTACCGTCAAGACCTTTGTTTTTTTCCCTTTCCTTTCTTTTCCCTCTCTTTTGGAGCTGTAGGATAGGAGTTTAGGAAAGTGCCGTAATCACTTTTAAAAAGCCCTTTAACCAAAACAAAACCCCTGAGATCATGAAAAATCACTCAAACACCTAATACAAACATACAAGAGACCGGTCAATGAAAAGAATGCTTTCTATCTTCTATTCTCCCTCCCCCTTCTCCTCTGTGACCCTGTTACTTTTTGGTTCCAAATATCTTTGTGATTGATTTTGGCTGAGGTTCTGTTTCCTTCTCTTCTTCTGTCTTGCAGCGCACGCCTCCTCGCTTAAGTTCAGAAGTCTTGATTTAGTAATTTTCCTTCTCTTTCTGATACCCTTTGCAGTTTGAACTTGATTTATTTTGTAGAAATGTATTGGAAACTTCATTCAAATTCCAGTTTGGTCCAGGTAACGTCTTCATGATTCTTTAGCATGGACTTTCCTGGCGATTTGAATGGTTGGATGAAGGTTGCCTATGTGGTGTTTGCGTTCTGCTCTGCTTTTGTATTCGGCGCCATAAAAGGTCATTTCTTTAACCCCTTTTCACTCCCTTTCTTTCATGATTCAATATCTGTTGGTAAATCCAAATACTTACGTTTATTTCTTTTATCCTTCTGCGCGTTAAAGTAGATTCGAACAATTCTTGAAATTTTCATGGAATTCTACAGGCTTGCTTGTGGGCCCTGTTGCTGCTCTGTTACTGATTGTAGGGAATGTAAGCGTAATTTTGGGGTTGTTCCCTGCACATGTGGCCTGGTCGGTTTACACCCTTATGAAGTACTTCCTTCACCCTTTACGAATTCTTTTTCCTCCATGATTATGAGTTTCAGCCTTCTACCTCTTGCGCTTATGGGTTTATGTTTGCAGGATCAATATTTTTGATGCCGCTATGAAAGTCGCTATTTTGTTTGCTTTGCCTGCATTATTTGGTTTATGGTTGGGTCTAGGCATGGCAGGAAGCGTTCTTGTTGGGGTAGGATATGGCTTTTTCACCCCATGGGTTTCCACTTTCGAGGCCTTCCGACACGATCACGAGTACAAGAAGTTTTTGCACTCTCTTGTGGTGATGCTCTTATAAGATCTTGTTTTCTTAACACTTGTCTACATTTTTGCGCTCCTTCTTTATTTACTTGTATTGAATTTAGGATGGTACCTGGGGAACTATCAATGGGAGTTGCACTGTAGTTAGAGATTTCGCAGATATATGTTACCATTCGTTCTCTGGTTACTTGAAGGATTTACGTGAGTCGCCTGCCTGTGACGAACTTCAAAGGCTGAGGTGAAGTTCTTGATATGAAATATGTGAACCACTCCTTTAGCAACAGCATAAGAGGCAGAAGAACTATAATCATGTTATTGACTAGGTTGCTCTGCAATGATAAAAAACATAAGGATTATTATGACAAATGGAAATTTTTGCTCTTTGGTTTGCAGGCTAATTCATGTTCCTGCCTGTTTGATCGTGGGAATAATGGGGCTAATTGTTGAGATTCCTCTTTTTACTGCAATTGCCCTTGTAAAGAGTCCATACATGTTGTTCAAAGGCTGGTTCCGACTGATTCAGGATTTAATTAGCAGAGAAGGCCCATTTCTAGAATCTGCTTGTATCCCAATTGCTGGATTGACAATACTGATGTGGCCACTTGCTGTCATTGCTAGCTTCTTGATGGCCATTTTCTCCAGCTTTTTTATTGGACTTTATGCGTCTGTTGTTGTGTTTCAGGTTTAGTCCCTCCCTTCCTCTCTTGCTTTCTTGTTTCTCATTCTAGAAGCTAGGCGATTTCGCCTTCGCCTAATCACTGAGCTTACTTTGAAACTTCCTTTTTGGTGAAGGAAAGATCCTTTCGTAGAGGTGTAGCCTATGTGATTGCAATGGTTGCTGAGTTTGATGAATACACAAACGACTGGCTCTATCTTCGTGAGGGGACTATGTTTCCAAAGTAACCATTCTCTCAATAAGTTTCTTTTCATATTTTCAAGTGCCTGCCACTTTGTTCCACTAACATCAGCAATCAATTTGCTCTCAGCCAGGCCCCAGTACCGAAAGAAAAGGGTTGGACACTCATCAGAGTTTTCTGTGAAAGGTAACAGTGTGGCTGGAGGCATGTCATCAGTTGCCACTACAGATTCACCTGCAATGTTTATGCCAAACTTAACTCCTTCAAGATCAGTAAGAGAGACTATTCATGAAGTGAAAATGGTACAGGTATTTCAGGTTCCGCCCTCTTCCTTCGTTTTATGGTTCTGGCACCCATCGTCATCATTTGGTCTAGAATGTTAGGTGAAGTTGGAAAATTTTCTTCCTGATAGGAATTGAAAATCTCTGATCATTGGGTCAAGTCAAGTGTAGGAAAATTTAGATACCTTAAAAACATGATTTTGATCGTGATTGATTATTGAAGGATAATTTAAATTGAAATTTTCTCATGCCCTACTACATAATGTGACAGATCTGGGACCATATGATGAGGTCCTGTGAGATGAGAGGCAGGGAATTACTGGATGCAAATGTACTGACAGATACTGACCTTTATGAGTGGTTGAAGGGAAAGAACGGCAATGAAGCTTCCATCGTTGGAGTTGGCTTGCCATGTTATTCATTTCTGCAAACTATTTTGTCCTCCATCAAATCCAACTCAAGTGGGTTCGTGCTAATTGATGGTATTGAGATAACTCATTTGAACAGACCCAAGGACAAACTATTGGATTGGTTCTTCAATCCAATAATGGTTCTGAAGGAACAGATTAGCGTCATAAAATTGGAGGATGGGGAAATTAGATACTTGGAGAGAGTAGTTCTGTTTGGAAGCAACACACAACGCCTGGAGGCCTGGGATAACGGGAGTATAGTGCTTCAGGATCCTCTTAGAGCCGCTCAAATCCAGGGAATTAGCAGAAGGTACGTGACTTGTGTTTGCATTTGGACTTGCAAGTAACAGAAACAATCTCTGCATTATTTGTTTCTTTCGCTGATCAATATATGCCTTAATGCATTGTTAGGATGATTGGAATGATAAAGAGTGTATCGAAGTTTCCAACTTACAGGAGGAGATTTCAACAAATCGTAAAGGCTTTACTTGTTCATTATGTAGATCATGACATATCTTTACGATCTGGCGGGTTTATTGTATCGAATGCCTCAGATGAAAGTGTTTAGGATATCCAAGTACTATTTTCTTTTCTTCCCTTCCCTCCGTTACAGTGAAATGGATTGTTGTGTGCGTGTGTGTGTATATACT
>JANTPZ010004898.1:0-16781 GCA_025593235.1 Vachellia pachyceras | reverse complement strand
AAACTCAATGTTTTCTCCTATTAAAAAATGCACAACAAGCTGCAAAAGGAGCCTTGCAACTTGGCCCAAAATCATTAAAAAGAAGCAAGTAAGTAGAGCCCACAAATTATCTTTGGTTCTTTGATTAAGCAAGGCCCATTGGATTTTAACTAACAGTCTTAAATTGGAGTCCTGGGTGTTGCTTTATGAATTTATCAAAAAAGCTTTGCATCATCACAGTCGTACTAGGCTCGATATGAGTTAGTAGTATTTATCTAATATAGCTTCTAGATGCTGGTGGCTTGGTGTAAAAAAAGAAACATCTCTTGAGAAGAATAGGAGGGGTGGAACAATCAAGAAGTAGGCGTGCTAGCCAGTAACTAAGAATGAGCTTTGGAAGGAATATAACGAAGTTTTGATTTAAGAAGAACTGTTGTAGTTTCAAAAATCAAGATGTAATTGGTTAAATTGGGAAGACAGGAATAGTAAATTTTTCTATACCTCAGTGATTATCCGTAGAAGGAAGAACCGAATTAAGGGTCTTAAGAATGCTGGGGGGAATGGGTTTTTTATCAATATGAGCTCAAGCAGATGGAGTTAAGTTATTTTGAAGATATTTTTAGTAGTGATCTAGTCTCCACTGACCATATAACAACCTCTTGCGGTTTTCCATGCATCAGTACTGCAGACAAGGAAAGACTAGCAATGTCAGTAGATGAGAATGAAATCAAGTATGCTATTTTTTATTTAGGACTCTTCAAAGCACTTGGGCCATATGGAATATAGGCCTTTTTCTATCATGAATATTGGGATATCATCAGAACCTCCTTATAGAACCTCTTTATATAATGTGGTGAAAGATATGTTTAAGGACCCTAAGAATATCAAGGAAATTAATTATTCTAATCTTGTCCTAATTCCCCAGACAAAGAAGCCAGAAACAGTTAAAGCCTATGTAATATTAGTTATAAAGTTGTAATAAAAGTCATCAACCAGAGACTGAAGAATATTATGGGGAAGATGGTGGATAAGCATAATGTGGGTTTATGCCAGGAGATAGAGCAACGACAACATTATTATTGTACAAGAGGTTATTCATTCTATGAAATTAAACTATTATGATACGGCTAGTAGTTAAAGTAGACCTTGAAAAAGCTTATGATCATCTGGAATGACATTTCATCTTATATACTCTTTAATCTGTTGGCATTGATGAGCATATGTGCATATGTGTGAAGTCATCTTGGCCTGCATATCCTATGCCTCTTTCAGGGTTCTTTGGAATGGGGAAGTGTCGAGGACTTTTAATCCTTCAAGAGGTATCCGACTGTGTGTCCCTATCTCACCATATATATTCAGGCTTTGTATGGAGATATTAAGTCACTTAACAAGGATGCCATTGCAGATGGTATATGGAAGCCGATTCAACTAAGCTCGAGTGGCCAACCCCTTTCTCATTTATTCTTCGTTGATGACCTAATTTTGTTTGGTGAAGCCTCTTCCAGGCAAACTAATGCTATGCAACATTGCCTCGATACATCCTGTGTAAATGAATCATATGAAGACTAAAATCTGCTTGTCTAAAAAATGTTCACTTTAACCATGCCATGCAACTTAGTGGGAGTAGGGATGACAAGTGACTTGGGTAAATACTTAGGAATCCCTCTCATTCATAAAATGGCATCTTATCTTGTATTCTCCCCACTCCTTAAGTGAACCAAACGAGGGCTGCCTTCACCTTGCAAGATGTGCTACTCTCATCAAGTCAGTTCTATCAACTCTCCCTGTATTACCATATGCAAATCATACTCCTTCCCAAGAAGCTTATTTGCAATCTTTAGTAGAAGAGCAGAAATTTCTTATAGGGGAATGGGGAAGAAAGGAAAATATATCTTTTATCTTGGGATGTAAACAAGGACAAGAAGAAAAGCAATATGGCTATTTGTGACCGCCTGAGCAAAAAGAGGCGTTCATTTATGAAGCTGTTTTGGAATCTCCTTAACAATCGTGAGGATATGTGGGTCAAAGTCCTTAGGGCCAAATATAAGTGTGGAAACCATGCTTTGCCTAACATTATTAAAAAGTGCACATCATCCATCACTTGGAGAAGCATTTATGAGAAGTGGAACAAATTCCAATGAGGAGTAGGAGTGAAACTAGGGAATGGAAGAATGGCTAATTTTTTTATTGATAACTTTTCAGAAGCAAATGAACCTCTATTTAATTTTTTACGGGGATATGAGGAGATGATGGATACAAAGGAGATGGTAGTAGATTATATGGATCCAACGTGAGATTAGGGTAAACATATATTGGGTTTCTGGTTTCATCCTCAATCTATCGATTGCATCATGAGTACTCACCCATCACGTGATGAGAGCGGAGAAAATAAATACATATGGAAGCTATCCATTGACGACTGTTTCTCTATTAATTCTGCCTACCATTTCCTTTTTGCAAGTATTCACCAATAGGAGGATAGCATATAGAGATAGTAGGAGCTAGGAAAGATTAAGACTTTCATGTGACTATTTTATCATGGCAAAGTACACACAACGCAACTCAGATCTAGTAGGGGTGTTGCAGACTCATCTCGGTGTCCTTTTGCATGTTTGGATGAAGAGGATCTCATGCATCTCCCAAGGGACTGTCTAAATGCTCATGATAGGGTGCGCATCGAAAGATTAATCATGTACCTAGGGAGCAAAATAATATCGCAGATCACTTTGCTAAGTTATCCCATAGGCTCATAGGAAATTTCAATATCTTTGATCACCCACTACCTCAGTTCCATGTGGTGGTCAGTGATGAGGAAACTTAATTAGGACTTTTTTTTAAACTCTCTTTATAATGCTCTTTTGAGTTAATGTTATTCAGTATTATTTAAAAGAAAATCTTGTTGATAACCAACAGAATTTTCATTCAAACAAAGGTTGAGTAATTCATTTAAACACATATATTAGGTGAAATCCCTTTGTCTGCTATCTATAATTATCATGGATGAGACTTCAACAAGTCGCAGCTCCATTTTTGTTGAGTAAATAAACAATCACTTCTTGGTTTCATTTCTAGTTCTATAAGGTATGACTAAGTGCAGTAGACTTAATAAAGGGATAATCTCAATAAAATAACTTCAAAATATCAAAAGCCCAATTCAACGACCCCAACTTCAAAAATCCTAAATCACTCTACATGCACCAAATTGGGATTTGCAATGTTTGTCAAATTACCTCATTGACCTTCCTCTCATCCCCTCTTACATCACTAGGCAATGCTTGGAAATATTCAGACTCTGTTGAACTTGAAAGCAGTGGAGAGGAAAGAAAGTAGAAAAAAATTTGATAAGTTCAATTTCAGCTGATGAGGATTTGACATATTCACCAAGTTAAGAATTCAAATCTCGTTATTGATGTGAAGATTTTATTCGTTGGCAGTCTATAAGTACACATGCAACCGTTAATGCTTTAAATATGAACTATATCTTAACCTCAATGAATCTTCAATAATCAACTTAGATGAACTTTTGTTCGTGTAAAAAAAGATGCAAAAGGCAAGAATACAAATTTTCAATGTTGTTTCTCCAATTTTCTCATACCATATAAATTAAAAATTTAAAACATATTTTTTTAGAGATATGAATAACAATTTATTTTATTTTGAGCCAAATTATTTGAGAATATGCGATCCTATGTAAATCATTTTAAACTGCATATTTTATTTCAAATTTATTACCTGAATGCATATTTTGAAAATTGAACAAAAAGATGCTATATAAATTATTAACATATTAAAAATATAAAAAAAACTATTTATTTCAGAATTCCTTAGCCATAGGCATGTCAAAAATATGCAATTTAAAACCCTATCTAACACTTCACCAATTTCATATAACCTTTTAACTCTATTGTGGTATAAAGAATGAAACTTGTTAAACACAATACCATGGTAAAAAAATAATTTTAATTTAAAAATACAAAACTAACCAATTGATATTAACACAGTTATAAGGGCTCACCATACAAATACAAGGTTCCATATTATACTAAAAGTAGATACCATGACAAAGAAAGATTAAATCCCACATTTAATCAAAACCATGATGCCACATTTGGTACCATGGAAATGGAGCTTTGCAGTGGCGGAGCCACATTCATGCCAGGGTGGGCAGTTGCCCCCACTGGAATTTTTTTGTTATATGTAAATAGCTATTAGATTTTTATTTTGCACCCACTGATATTTAAGATTTGAACCCACTCAAATTATCTATACCAGTAAACTTGTTTTAATTTGCTTGAAAATAAAAAAGTTGTCCCCACTATTCGAGGTCCTGGCCGTTGGAGCTTTGGAACTGAAATTATCTTGATATGATTCTCTTATAAGTCTTGGAGCTTAATTCCATGTTGTATAGTTCTTACCTCCACGTACACTTCCTTATTACATTTAACTACACCTGCACCATTCCTTTTAAATTTTCCTCCTGCATGGAAAAAATAGAAGATTTCCTTTCCACAACTTGACCCACTACTATCGTTCATTTTGTTCAGTAATCTGCAACTGCAACACACACAATTATATCAGTTAACCAACAATTACATTTCATTCTGCACCAGAATGTGAAAACGCGAAACAACTTCAACCATTACCACTTCCACTTCCTGGGTTTCTCACTTACACATTACTGGTTCCCAACAAACCCCACCCTATACTTAATGTTCACTATTTAACAGTAAACTTAACACTCACGCTATGAACCACACATTCTTCCAATTTCCATGCAACAAATAGTCGTTGGGAAACAGTAAACCATTCAACACGATTTAACACGCACATAAACCCCAATGGATCAAGTTTCAACTTTCACACACCAAATGATTACAATGAATATGTCTTCAGCTTCAACTTAATCTCAACATATGAAAACCCACCAATCTCCTGTAGAAACGCAACTCCATCACAAAATACCATACCTCCTGCTAGGCATCGCCTACGGAAATGAATGAAGAAGACGACACTCTTGTTGCTGCTAACGCAATCAGAGATTTTGTGGGAAAATCACATACCTTCAGCTCCCAAGCTTTCTCCACATACACGTCCAACTATCTATTCGTAACTCTTCCTTCAGGCACCAACTTTCTTCCTCTCTCTTTCCTTTTTAATGAAAGAAAGTTATATTGGTCATTTCCTTCACATTTCATAAATGACAGATGGAACCCTCGCACTTCAATGGAATTTTGAAATGATGTAACACCTTAATGTCCTTTTGCACTTTTCAGATTATTTTTCTATAATTTTCCAAAAGGCAAATAGGAAATAGACTTCCCCATGTGAATTTTGTCCCTGCCCGTGTCCTGTTTCGTCACAAGGTGAGGAGAATTGTTTCAATAAAAACTCTATATGAAATTTACTGAAAAATCTCCAATATAAATCTCTTCACACACACACACAAATGCCTTTTATTTTGAACATAGATAAACATAGGTTGTATGTTAAGTACATTTAAAAGTAATAAATATTTCAATGGGAAACTTTTTAGCAATTTTCTCTAAGAAATCATATTTTATAAAAAAACAGAGATAAAGTGATAAAAAAACTCATTTTATGAAAAGTACTTAATTTAGGATTTACGACTTCCATATTTTTTAAGGTGTTGAATTGTTGATTTAAGTTTCTCATTGGGCCACAAATGTAATTTTATCAAAAGCGGACAGCTTTGTTTTTTTAAACCCAAACAAAACTGAGAATTAAAAAAAGAACAAAATAGTAGAAAACGAGAGCATGTGTCTCTTTTTCTTGAACTGAAAATAACTGTAAAGGATTGAGAAAGCGAGAGGCAAGATCCAATCAAATTCTGATTAGGGGTGCGAATAGGTCAGGCCCCTATCAAGTGGCTTACGGCTAATCTGTTTAGGGTATAGCCTAGTCTGGCCTATTTGTTAAAAAGGGCATGCTAATGCCTATTTAAAAGTCAAATTGTATAAATAGGGCAATCATATTTTTTTGAAGCCTGATCAGTTTATATATAAAATGAATATAATTTTTTATATGATGCAAAAAAAATACTTTTTGAATTTTTAATCCTAATTTTTATATTAAAAACTCATACAATAAATATAATAGGATTAAAGCCTACGTTGAAGTCTATTTAAAGATGTATAATAGTAGGCATAAAACCTAATTTGAGGCCTTTTAGTGGTTTGCATTAAAAAGACTTTAGGTTTTGTCAGGCCTTTCAAAGGCTCAGGTCTGAGTCTAAGAAAAAGTCTACATGTAGGCTTAGGTTCAGGTTCAATCTCATTGTCTTATTCCTATTTAATCAAAATTTGCCTGAGTATTTTCATGTCTAATCCTAGTCCAGATGTAACAACACGTTCTTCTTTCTGAAACCAACCAGATTCATATTTTGATTACGACCCTTGTTATTTACCTTTCAGGTTCGTCCAATGTGTCAACAAAATTTCTCGCTCTAAACATTTTTCTCATCCTCGCTTCCGTCTTTTCCTCTCTGATTCGCTTTCTCTTCATTCATCCTCATAAATTATGGCTTTTCCTTACAATGGTAGTCAATTTTGTGTGTGTGGAGATGAATTTTCTTCCAGGCCATTGCTTCCTCTCTCTGTATTCTCTCGTCTCCTACCTCTCGGTGCTAGTTGCTGCATAACGTAATCGGGAGTATTTGAAGGTTCTTAATGGTCAACTCCAAGGTCCTTGGTTAGTGGCTGGTGATTTTAATGCTTACCTTTCAGCTAGTGACAAGACTGGGGGATCTCGCATTAATTACACAGCAATGAATCAATTTAAAGAAAGTATAGATTCTACTGTGTTGATGGAGATTGAGAGTGTTGGTGATAAATTCACTTGGGAGCGAAACTTGATGAAAGAAAAGACTGATTGGGCTTTCTCAAACGATCATTGGAATCATTCCCCCCCTTTAATAAGGTTCCCTATCTCAGTAGATATGGATATAATCATAGACCTCTGTTTATTCAATCTACTCCTATGGAAACCACGAGACAGTCCAAACCTCCCTTTAGGTGCCAAGCCAGATGGATGTTGGAGCAAGATGTTACTGAGATAATTCGGAAGAGTTGGGACCAAGCATCTTGGCAGGATAAGATTGAAAATTTCATAAGGGAAGCAGAAGATTGGAATCAGAACAAGATTTGTAATATTCCAGAAAAGAAGAGAATCCTAGATACTATGGAATGGGAAAACAAAGAAGTTCTCAACAACAAGAGGTATTCGGCAGGGGATCCCATCTCCCCTTATATATTTGTTCTCTGCATGGAAAGGCTTAACTATATTATCTCATATTCTATAGAGGTAGAAAGCTGGAAGATAATCTTCTTAAACTCAGGGGCCCTCCTATCTCCCATTTGTTTTTTTACAGATGATTTAGTCTTATTTAGGGAGGTGTCCTTTGACCAAGTTGATGACATACTAAGCTATAACAAATTTTGTGAAGCCTTCTGTCAAAAAATTAATAACTCTAAGACCAAGATCTGTTTCTCTCAGAATGTGCATTTTCCTAGGGTGCATGATCTTAGTCAACGAATGGGCATTGGGCTAAAGAGAGATTTGGGCAAGTATTTGGGCATACCTTTGATCCATCAAAGGGCCTCTTACACTTTTTTTGCTCCTATTCTGGATAAAACCCAAAGGAAGTTCTGTGGATGGAAAAGAAATTATCTTAATATGGCAAGTAGAGCTACTCATCAAATTTGTTATTTCTAGTTTGCCGGTGCACTATATGCAGACCATGCTACTCCCAAAGACTTTTGAAGGAAATTGAGAAAAGGAGCAAGAATTTCTTGTTTTTGGGGGGAGAGGACCACAAGAAGATGAACCTTATATCCTGGGGCTAAGTTATTCAAAAAAGAGGAGGATGGGATCAGTATCAAAAGCCTTAGGAAGCAAAATGAGGCATTCATCCCTAAATTATGCTGGAAGCTCCTTACTACAAGGAGGCTCTATGGGTCAAGGTTCTAATATCAAAATATAAATGTGATAATCTTGATAAACTTGAGTTTAAAGGAAGCGAAACTCCTCCCCTACTTGGAGAGGGATATGTGACATGTGGAAACACTTCGAACTTGGTGTTGGTAAAAAATTAGAAATGACCAGACCGCTTTCTGGTTTGAAAACTGGTCGGAAGTCAGGATTCCTCTAATAGATCTTATCCCAAGTAGGGAAGGTATGATTATGAACAATGAAAAAGTGATCGATTATATGGATGATATGGAGAATTGGAGCTATGATAAACTTGCTACCTAGCTATCTCATAAGGCTGTTGAGCAAATTATGAGTACACACCCACCCTATGAGGAGAAAGGAGAGAACAAATACATTTGGAAGCCATCAACTGATGGCTCTTCTTAGTTAAATCGACTACCTTTTTATGTTTGCAGGTCATCAAGAGGAGAGGGACAACATTTGGAGACTCTTATGGTATGGCTTTTCACTCATGGGAGGATGCATACAACAAAACTCAAGAAACGGAGGGGACTAATGGAAAGGGTGGATTGTCCTTTCGGATGTAGGAACAATGAGATCGGGAGAAAAAGATGGACCTCATAAGAGATTGTCCCGATGGTATGTGCTCTCTTTTTTCACTTCGCTACAGGGACATGAGTGGGTTCTTTGGAATTTGTTTGAGAGAACTACATCAAAATGAGAGTGCTTGAATAGAAATTGAAAGGAGATAATGAACAATTGAGAGGGGACATAAATTTATCCTCTTTTTTCATTTACAAAGTTTGACCTACACTCAATAAAGTCAATGTGTTTGTCAATTGAGAATCTTTGCGAATTCAAACTAATGGCTTGTTTGGTATGGTGGAATTGACTATATGTAAATGGAATTGGAGCTCAATTCCATGTTTTTCACATGTTTGGTTTGACAGATTTAATTTCCATATGAAATTCAATTCAACCAAAATGACTGAATTCGTTTCCATCTTCTGACCCATGGATATAACTTCCATATCCCCATTTCTCATTTTTAGCCTCACCCATCACTTCATCCCACCAATACACCTGCTCATCGAAGATCTTTGCTACCACCCACCCACCCACCGCCGGCAACCTTCACACCCTATCATTATTGAGCTTCTCATCTTCGGCGAGCTTTCTGCTCCAATTCACCAATGAAAAATATAACCGCAGAGCAGAACTTGAACATTGATTGCAAAATCTGTATGCAAGCCTTCTGCACTCATCATCGCTACTGAATTCGCATTTCTAATGACTTAAATCCTCTAAACAAACCAAAAATGTCAAAATTTTTGGCTACATTCATTGCAAGTTCCAAGTGCAAATGATAGTAGAATAAAAAGAATGCGCTTCTAAATCCGACTCCGATCACATTTATTATTCTTTATTTCAACAGCTTTTCGATTAGTGCCAACCAGAGGACTCTCATCCCTCATTTGAAGCTTACGCTTGCTTATTCCCTGAGCACCCCATCAACTGCAACTCTTGCTTGTCGTAAATCTCCAACGAAAAATCCCTCAACATCTGCGACCTACTTTTGCTATTGCTGCTCGTCGCTCCGCTCGGCGCCATTGTTGATTTCTTTGCCGCCCTTTGCCCCACCGTGCTCGTGCTCACTGCCGTTAAGTTTGATGAATTGTTGCATCCCATCGTGGTCGCCTGCTTTTCTTACATCGCTATCATGGGTTTATCTGATGACTATGGGTCTCTGGGAAGGTTTTTTCCTCAAATTCCTTGAAAGACTAAATTTTTTAATTTATAAGGGTAATTTGGTCTTTTATATAAAAATTATGTTCTATTTCCATGTCATACCAAACGTACTTGTAAATTTCATATACATCTCCATTCCATACCTATATTCATATCAATTTTCATTTCTATCAAAATCAATTCCACCGTACCAAACGGGCCCTAAGTAGTTGCGAAAATTTGAATGAAACTATATTGTGCATGTGTGGGAAGAACTTCTTCCCAACGGTGCATGTAAATCAAGACAAAACCATCTCGAAATCTGTAAAAACCATCTTGAAATTCATAAAAACCATCTCGAAATCCATAAATTCTTCTTGAATTCCATAAATTCTTCTCGGAATCCATAAATTCATTTTTCCTAACGGATTCCCAAACATACCCATTAATTTCTAAGAGTTATGTTTCAGAGTAACAAATTGGTATTAAACATTGCTTGAATCAAATAAATGTTAAGTTCTTCTCAACTACTTCTGATTTTTAATATAAGAACCGTATAATTAATTTTTTGTATGCACTAGAGAAATGGGATAAATCAGTTAAAATTAATAAATATGACTCGATACCTACAAAATACCCCAGTAGCAGTTTTTTCTGCACATCTTAAACCCTAATCACTTGAAGACACCCAACTATCATTCATCTATTCGAGTTAATTAATTATACTTAGAGTTAACCATAAGCTATTAGTTGATGAAGTAATTAATAAGCGGTCTCACCCTAATGAAGAGGAGAACACAAGTTCAAATATCATGAAGTGTACTTACTGTGAGAAGCAATAACCTTTATGCTTTCAACCTCAAGTTTAAAGTAGTTTGGAATACTTTTGTTATTTACTAAAAAGATACTCTTTTAATCCTATTTATAGGGTGGAACGAAAACATTTTATTTGATTTTAGTTATAAGTCAACTCATTAAATTTTTCATGTGAATGTACAGTTTTACTCTTCGTTTATTATGTGTTAAATTTTCTCCCATGTTATAATGGATATTAAATATGGATAAAGTTAAAAATTTAGTGAAATTTAAAGCATAATTAATGAAATGTTGTTTGGTTATATTTGTACCGAGCATTAAAAATGTACAAGCGCAATGTTTTTTTATATAAACCATCCGGTATCCTGGGTTCATTGTCCGCCCCAGACTAATCCGAACCCCTCGCGAGGAGACCTTACGGTGGTAGCGAGGTACCAATGGGATAACCTCTTTGAGGTTACGTTAATTATCGCGGCTGTCACTCCCCAGGGTTCGAACCCTCACCCTGAAGAATGCTGGTAGTAGCCCTTGCCAACTCTACCAAACGCCCATTGGTAGAAGCGCAATGTTGTTTGGTGACATTTGTTCAGACCTCTGGGCCTTCTGCTGCAAGAAACTTTTCGATGTAAAAAATTTTTCAGAGGGTATAAAAGTGACACAAAATTATATCATGTGCGACATATGGGCCTTCACCTGCAAAATAAAAAAAATCTAGACTCTAAATGTTATTAGCTCCTCATGTTAAGCACTGCTAATGCCTAGCAGCGAAACCGGTTCCGCTGTGTTATGGCATATAAACGATGATATAAAAGTGAAGTATGGTTTTTAAAAATCTAAAGCTTAGCTTGGCATGTGGAAATTTTCAGATGTAGGTTACAGTTGTACTTTTGTTAAGATTGGTAAAATTGAGGTTTCAAGATGCTAAAGGGCTTGTTTGGAAGTCATTTTTGAGAACATCTTTTACGGATTCTAAAGTAAAATCTAGGTTTTGGAGAATAGCTTTTACGGATTTCGAGGCAAAAACTAAGTTTTAAAATATTGTGTTTGGAAAATTATTGGCTTTTATGGAGTTCGAGACAAAAAGTAGGTAAAAAATAAGAGAAAGAAACAAATATAAAAAAAATTTATTAGGAGAGAGTGTGCAATTTAACAAAAAAAATAGTTATTTCAAAACCTAGATTTCAAATTGAGGTGTTATATCCAAAATAGCTTTTCTAAAAACTGTAAGTACATAGATAAAATCTATGTTTTAGGGTGAAACTTAAATTTCAGAAAGAGAAGGCGAACAAACTCAAAGACTCCAAACTTTTCAAGATGGCAAAAAGGATTGAACTCTTTCAGAAAATTTTTACATAAAAAAAAAAAGACCTTAAGAGTCCAATCTACTTAGGTATGTATGTGGGCTCCACAGCCTAGTATCAAGAAAATTAAAAGGCTACAAGACAATTTTGGAACAGGAAAATAACACAGGTCCTAATTAAGGGAATTAATCACAAAATGGTGTTAAATATTCAAAAAATTATTATAAGATCCCAAGAGTAACTGCTGAGGTTGTTAATGACAATCTCAGCAGTTACTTCTGGAACCTTATGATAATTTTTTAAATCTTTGTGATCTTTCATTCATTAATTATCCTATTTAAGACTTAATTGTAAATTTCCCATTTTGGAACCAAGCATCTGGGTATGGTTTTTTTTAATGTAAAAAATGTCACTTGACCTTAACTACCATCCGATCCATTATTATCATCTCACCCTAACTCTACAGTAACATATATGAATGTGAATTGTGCACTTGGAGTTAGATTAGAAAGAGCCAATGAAAATAAAAATAGGATATAGGTCTCGCGAATAGCTATTACTTTCACAACAATACTTCAGTAAGAAAAATGACATTTAAGTTTAAACTATTAAATGTATCACACGTTATTCTTAAATTCAACTTTGGCACCAACTCAACACCAAAGTCAAATTTATTACATTTCATACAAATGAAATAATTAAAATCCCTTAATATTTAAATGTATAATTCATAATTGTCATACACGAGAATACCCAAAACTTCCCATAGCAATAATTACATTTATAATTAAATACTGCTGGGGAAGCACTATACTAATACTAAAGCATTGAGCAAAATAACATCATCAATGAATACCCTCCAATTCTTGTTAACTTCCCTGTGATGAACAGTTTGATCAGTTTCATTGGATTCCTTTGATTGGTTTCATCTCTATTAGTTTCCCCACATATGGCATCACCTTATCATCTTCCCAGAAACTTGTATAACTTCCAAGAAAACGAAAATTTCAAAGCTTTATGATACATCCTTACAGCTATATGGCAACACCAAGATAAAGAGGTGTCTTGAAGTCAGTAGTGAAATCTGCATGCTCTTGAACAGCAGCAATCACATCCAAGTGAAATGTACACAATATTTCTCCTCTCAAACCTGTCACAGCATGCTAGTGCTGGATCTTCCTTTATCTCATCAGGCAATCATGGAGCAACAAATATCCTATACAAGAGGCAAACCAACAACCATATAGTAGGGATTCAAAGTAAACCAACTAAACATTCATTTTCAGATCAGGATTTACCCAGGTACCAGTGTGACAGAATACCAAGTATGGATTGGGGGCTATAAAAATCATTTCACCATCAACTATTTTTCTATAATTAATCTTTTTTTCATAATCAAAATGAACAACTCAGAAGGTAAAAAATACAGTATTCAGGAGTTACCCTCATCGTGAAAGATGACAGGGTTATTCACAGATGTTGAAGATGTATTCGTTTATAGAATGAGGTAAAAAAACAAATCAACCAATAATGAGAAAACTCGGTACAAAATAATGGATGATGAATGATTGACTAACTTCATTCGACTGCAAATATGTTTCATTGCGTATTCCAAAACATAAGACAAGATAACAGTTTTCCACTCTACAGCCAAATAATAGAGGGAAAATAACGAAAAGAAGTGGACAGACTGTACCCCTCCCAGCACTACAACCCATACAATATCAGACAGTACACTGCTGGCCCCTTATGAAGAAATATAATCAAGCCGAGCCAACAGAGACATCATTGGCATATATAAATATATATATGGGTATGATGGGAAATCACCAGTTTGGTCCATCCTCAAAGCTAACCGTTTCTCCTCCTGTATGAAAAACTCCATATTTTCTACCAGATTAGAACAAAATTTAATCATCACCATCCATCCTCTAGCAATACAAAATAAATTAAAAAGGAAACGGGAAAGCAGACTCCATGCCGCTGACAAGAAACATAGACAGCTAAAGCATCCAAGAACTTCAGCCCAAAAATGGCCCGACTCCTGGCATGCAATTGCGACTCACCCAATGCACACAAATTTATGCAAGGACAGGTTCCCATGAGACTGTAATTAACTCAAAATTATATGGCCCGACTGATAGCCAATTTGGCCCATTCAGCTGATTCCTTAATCAAAAGATCATCAGATGACAAGCACTCTTTGAGGAAATCTTTGCTGGACACAGATTGCTGAATCAAGGGGCCAGCACTACTACCCAGCGTATCAGCTAAATCTCCAAGTACCCCAATAGCTGTCTTAGTCACAACATCATCCCTATACAAACAAAGAAAACAAATTAAAATCCAGGAATTTCACTGCAAGAATAGCCGGAACTTAAGTTTACTTACATGTCCTTCGTCATGTACAAACTATCCAAAAACTGCAGTATATAAGGAGCATAGGATGTCAAGAGTTGAATCTTCGGGGAACCCTTAAACCCCTGGAAGATACCAGAGTATGCCTCCAAGATTCCATTTCTCAAAGAATTTGTGTACTCTATCATATCATCATCAGCACCCGATGTGTGAGACGATAGCTCAGCAGCACTCTGCAGCATAGGCATAGCATATAACAAGTACTTCTCAAAGTTTTCACCAATTGCCAAAGCAATATCCCCAAAACATGAAAATATAGCAGGCTTTACAGATCGATGCAGCTGGTTACTTGACAAATCCTTTAGAAGTTCGGTCATTATCCCATCACAATAAGGCAAAATCTTATCCTCCAAGGCCCTGCATACATCACCAACCACACCTACCGTAATAGCACAAACCTGGTAGTCCTCAAAATTTTGGAGTCCCATCTCCAGATACTTGTAAAATTCAGGCATGTACTTCGCAAAATCTGACCCTGATGCATAAGCCAGAGCTCCAATGGCAAGCATAGCCTCCTCAAGTGCCGTGGCATTTCGAGAAGCAAACACTCTTAGGAACAGGGCCATCATTTGGTCAGCATACTGCATGAAGTGGAATTTTGTTGGCTCAGATGAACCTAACTTTTGTATGATGACCTGCAAGCAACCACAGAGAAGGCCTGGTAGTTCATTTTGCCTCTCATCAGTTGAAAGACTTTGTTTCTCAAGAATCTGGTGGAGCTCCATGTTGATGAGGGGAACTAACTGTACCACCATTGGAGCTGTTTCATCAGTAGAAGACCTCACCACCTCATTTAAGGCTTCATAGGCTGCTGTTCGAAGGCGAGATTCTCCAGCATCATCTCTATGAGTAACAGTAAGAAGGGCTTGCACAATATCTTGAAAATAGGGTGCCAGGGGAGAGGATGAAGATCCAGCATCCTCGTAACCTTGGGCGAGGAAATAGAAAGCACCACATGCCTTCTCAGCAACATTGGGAACATCTTTCATGCTTTGAAGCAACACTGTAATTATCTGTTGGCAATTAGCTTCAGTGATAATTGGTGTTTTCAGTCCCAGAGATGAGCCATGCAAAAATTCAAACATTCGCCCAAGTGTCCAGGCAGTAGTATCTTTCACATGATTATTTGGATCTTTCATTAATGCAGTAAGCATAAAGTTCAAAGCAACATTTACAAGCGGTACGAGTTTATCAGGTGATGGACCCTCAAGAATGGAGCCAAAGGCATATGTGGCAGCCTCCCTTTGCCTCCAATCTGGTTTTGTTATATTCTCTTCAATGAATGGCATAACCAAAGGCACGATATCATCACCAACTGTCTGAGCAACCAAACCCAGACATGTGCCTCCAGCCATAGCTATGTTCCATGCCCATTCATCCTGATCTTGATCCTCATCTTGCTTTAGTAGTGTCTCCAGTAACATGGGAACAAGAGCTGGAAGTGCCTGCTTAATAAAATAAAAGCAAGGAATATCAGAATCGCCACTAAACTCCCCTCCATATTCTTCTAGTATATCTATTTCTTCATCACATATTGAACTCCAGAACTCAATAGCCTGAAGAGCAACTGGCTCCTCATCTTCTTTCACAGCCTTGGCAGTAATGTTGAATATGTCCTGCATATAAGGAGCCAACTTTTCATAGTAGGTTGACGAAATGGCAACCAAACACTCAAAAGCTGCTCGACGAATCGTCAATTCAGGGGAAAGCGTAGCCTCACAGATAACCCTCATGATGTAGTCACGCTCCATATCATTCGAAAAATTTGCTTGTGCAAAGCCCAAGGCATTGTGTAAGGCTTGAATTGCAGCAAGCCTGACATCATTGTTGGTTTCTGAAGAATTCATGCCCTGAACAACAGCCGTGAGTATCTTATTTACATGGTCCTGATCTACCACATCTGGGGAAACTTCTTCACAGATGTACCCAAGAGTCTCCAGAGTTGCCTGCCTTGCAGAAGCAGGAAGTTGAGGAATATTTGTCAAGAGAGATCCTAACAATTCAGGCCATTGCTTGTGTGGCAACTCAATGCCAGCAACCTTTGCAATAACCTGTGCCGCAGTAGATCCAGCATCAAGAGAAGGGGAGGAAAGGGTCCTTAACAAGAACTCTTTAATTTGAGCTCTTACTGCTGCGTCCAATGATAACCATCTTTGGACAAACTCTATCTTTCGATGCTGTTCTTTTGCATCGAGGGCATTCTTTAGAACTAAACCTGCAAGCTTCCGAGTCTCTGTAGGTTTCTCATCATTTGCCAATTCCCCAGCAAGAGAGAACAAAAAACTTGGAAAATTCTGTTCTTGAAACTGTTTTAAATTTTCTTCCGCCTGTTTACGTACACTGCCGTCCACTGCTTGTGCATTTAGAAGAATATGAGTAACCTCCATGGCCATCTGAACCTGGACAATACAAATATAATCAAGTAACTAGATAGATACAGGAACTTTTAAAAAAGCAATAGCAACCGCAAATTGACCTGAAACAAACGGAAAAGGAGTAATGAGATATGCCCTTAAATACTTCCGTATCCCGTTCCGAAATTGAGAGTAAATGGGTTTAACATTTAAAGATATTTTTTAAAAATAACAA
>JANTPZ010004897.1:0-14080 GCA_025593235.1 Vachellia pachyceras | reverse complement strand
CTCACCGGTCTGATCTCCGGTTTGACTCCGGTCTGACCCACTGACCCTTAACCCACTGCCTGGACCGGTCTGATCACCGGTCCGGGTTTGATAACCTTAGAAAATACACATTGAACTTTTTTTCTTTTTTTGCCAGTGACATTGAATCTTTTTCTAATACTGCAGCAAGAGAATGACCCAAAACAGTTATTCGCTCCCCATTCAAAAAAAAAATGGGGAGGGCGAATGGTTCGCTAAAAAAAACAAGTTCAATTTTTTTTGGATGCATAAGCTCTATTGGACGATGGATGATCCAAGCAAAATGTCAGCCCAACGAAGCCCAGATTCTTTGAACTTTTTTGGGCCTGGCTCTATGAATAGAAGTTTTGTCTTTTCTTTTCTTGTTTTGGTGAACAACTTCTCAACTACTATCATTAAACCTTCTAACCCCTATAACACGACAAGTGCATCTTGAATTTCTATGTCCAAACTAACAACATTTTGCAGCTGCGACCTACTACAGACTACTATCAACCACAAAAGTGGATTCCACCTGATAGAGAAAGGGTTAAAATTAATGTTGATGGAGCTGTAGTCCGATTCTCCAACAGGGCACTATGTGGAGGTGTCATTAGAGATCACTTGGGTTTTTGGATTATAGGGTTTGCGAAAATGATAGGACAAAGTGACTCTTATACGGTTGAGGAATGGGCAATTTACAGAGGCCTCCTAACAGCTTTTGAATGTGACTTCGGACAAATTATCATTGAATCAGATGCCAAGTTATTGGTTGACATGCTTAATTCAGACTGCAATACTTCTAACACTGGGCTGTTACTCATGCAAATTAAAGATCTCGTGTCAATGGAGTGAAATGTAATTATTTGTCATGCTCCGAGGGAGCGGAACCGATTGGCAGATGCTTTGATGAAAGAGGCTATCTCCTCCTCAGTAATTTACTACGAGTGCCCGCACCACCCTCAGGAGTTGTGCTTGAATGACCTTCTGGGATATTCTCCCCACATTGGTGTAGTTCCCTTTTCTTTTGAGCCTTTGTGCTCTTCTTTATGTATAAAAAGAAAGTACATTCCCACTTTCCAAAAATATGCATGATCAGTTAATAAAGATTGGTTCAGTCACTTAAAGGTTCGTAGGCCATAAGGTTGTGAACTTAAACATCATTAGTGATATGATGACATGGTTGGTGGACGATCTACGGATACATTGTAAGCACTCTATGAGTTTAAAGGTATGTAATAATTTTAGCGAGCCCACAAGACCCAACTTGCCTAATCTCTTTCATGCAAAAAAAAAAAAAACTCTTGATCTGTACTTAATCACCAAGCTCATGAATTGGAGGTGTATATAAACACTACGAGACCGATATATATTGTGCATTGTAATACAAACACTCAATAATGTTTATCCTGTGTGTATCTAAAGATATATGCTATGCCCCACTTTGTAAGAGAAGATACATGATGAGAGATAATATTTTCTTTTCACCATACTGTATATGGGGTGAAACACTCAAATATATGGTGCATTGTAATATAAACACTACGAGACCGATATATATTGTGCATTGTAATACAAACACTCAATAATGTTTATCCTGTGTGTATCTAAAGATATATGCTATGCGCCCACTTTGTAAGAGAAGATACATGATGAGAGATAATATTTTCTTTTCACCATACTGTATATGGGGTGAAACACTCAAATATATGGTATTCATATATTAATAAATTTAGTTTAGTCAAGTCGCTTGTGAAAAAGTTCATGATGATCACCTGTAGTAGTAAGATTGTATGATGAGTTTGGTGGGTTAAATGAATCAGCGCAAACATTTTTCTCTTCAAACATATGATTAACGTTAAACTGCAGCCGGTCTTTAATGTTGCACTGTAAAGGATTGGAGGCAGCAATTCAATTCTGGACATATAATCCATAAATGTTTGTTTGTCATGGCGGTGAACACTTAACAATAAATAGCATGCTGGTGAGTCAAATGGGTGGTCAAACTTAGGGGGAGAGCATGATATTTAGAATCCGCTTGGGAAAGTGATGAAGAAGTGCTTTTACAATTTATATAGTTAATATATGAAGAAGATTATCTCAATTTACGAAAAATATTGTTAAATGTGCATTTGGAAAACTCAAACGCTTTCCCAAACATACACTTAAAATGAGGAGTGTGTAATTTCAAACTCATCCTGGATCATTCTGATATGTAAGAAGGAGTCGTGATGTGTTAATCCACACAGTACATTGTGTAATCAATCAACTGATAATTAATTAAGCTCATAATATAATGTATTAATTTATTAACATGCCAGGTTTTAATATTTTACTGCAGTGATTCATATCTAATAACAAAAAAAAACCCTCATATTATTAATACCAATAAAACTAGTACCGTTTTATAAAAATGAAACTAAAATTAAATAAAGATACAACAGTCAAATCGTTATTGATTCTCTTTTCCTTCATTTTCCACACCAAACAAGCTTCAATAAAATCCATTTCTCCCCCTTTATAAAACCGAGCGGACCCTTTTCTTAAAAAAAAAAAAGAGATAGTGCCCTTAATCTATTCTTTATGGTTTTCAAAAGGATTAAGTTGTAATTTTAATAACAAAATTTTTTATCGAATAATCGATCACAATTACATTTTGAAAGGAATAAAAATACATACATTCCTATAAAACTGAAGTAATTTTAGCAATTTCATTAAATTACTTCAAAAACCCATCTCTTCATTGATGTGGAACCCACATGTTCTATTTCTAATTTTACAACGGACGTGAGTTTGGATCAATTTAACTTAATTACTAAAATTTTATCATTTGTAAAAGATTATTTTTATTTCTATTCCTTTCAAAGCATAACCATGAAAGATGATACTAACACAAAAAAAAACTTTCTTATTAAAATTCAAATTTAACCCTTTAAAAACAAATCAATTTATTCTCAAAAACAAACCAATTTTCTTAAATTAAAATTTAACACTATCCTTTTAATCATTATACATATTGATAAATTTTCCTAATAATCCTGCAATGAGAAACTTATGGTATGTTTCTAAAGTCATAATAAGAAAGTATGTGGGTAAGTGATATTTGTTATATGAAAGAGGAATAAAAGGGTGGGATGCAAATAGTACGACTGTTACGTCTCATTAAGAAAGGAATCACACGAGCGAATAGAATCTTCCAAACCCTGCAAATTCACTGACGTGCGTCCAAAAATGGAAGTTTCATCAAAACGAATGAATGCATGGGACTAATCAAAACCCCAGATGTGTCCCTGTATTTCGCTCTTTGCTGATTCACCCACCATTATCCATCCCCATGCCTCGATTTCCGAAAATCAATTGCCCCAACCCCCCCAAAAAAAATCCCCACACTCCCCGACAAAAAGCTGCCATGGAATCCCGCAAATTGGCAGCTTTACTTTCCTCCCTCATCTCTCAGCTCCTCCTCCTCCTTCTCCTTTTACCTTCCTTTTCCTCCTCCTCCTCCTCAGATTCCAATCCCCACTTCAATGCCTCCCCCCTGGTCCAACACTTTCTCTTGTCCCAAGAGATCGCCGCTTCCCTCTCCTTCCCCAGGAACAAGAAACGCAAGCGGGTCGACCCGGAGCATGATCCGATTGATGAACACCCACCGGGTGGGACTAAAATTGGGGCCGTGGTTCGGAGCCCTGACTCCTTCAGGAGTTGTTTCAGAATGACGGCGTCTACCTTCGAGTGGCTCTGTGGGTTGCTGGAGCCATTGCTGGAATGTCGGGACCCCGTCGAGTTGTTCCCTCTGAATCTCTCTGCCGGTGTTCGCCTCGGAATCGGCTTGTTTCGGCTAGCCAACGGCTCCGATTACGCTGACATCTCGAGCCGATTCGGGGTTTCGGTGTCGGTGGCGAGGTTTTGCGTGAAGCAGTTGTGCAGGGTTTTGTGTACCAATTTCCGATTCTGGATTGCGTTTCCGAACTCGCACGAGATTGAATCTGTCTCGCAAGGTTTTGAGGACATCTCTGGGTTGCCGAATTGCTGCGGCGTGATCGACTGTGCGAGGTTTAACGTGGTCAATTCTGAAACATCTTGCGAAGATAACATAGCAGCCCAGATAGTGGTCGATTCCTCGAGTCGGATTCTGAGCATTATCGCTGGGTTTCGTGGACACAAGAGCGATTCAAAAATCATCAGGTCGTCCACTTTGTACAAGGATATTGAAGAAGGGAAGCTATTGAACTCACCAGGAATTGGCATAGATGGAGTGGCTGTAAATCAGTATTTGATAGGAGATTCAAGTTTTCCTTTTCTCCCATGGTTAATGATCCCTTTTGCTGAATGTCTACCTGGTTCATATGAAGGGAATTTCAATTCTGCTCATAAGCTTATGCGCATTTCAGCTCTTAGGACCATTGATAGTTTGAAGAATTGGGGCATTCTGAGACGACCTATAAAAGAAGAGCTGAAGATGGCAGTGGCTTACATTGGTGCTTGTTCTATACTGCATAATAGTTTGTTAATGAGAGAGGATTTTTCTGCACTTTCTGGTGGGCTTGAAGATTACCAATTTCAGCATCCGAGTAATAAAGAATCTAGATTGGAGGAAAATTCAATTACTGGGAATGCTTGGATTGTGCGAAGAGCATTGGCTGCAAGGGCCAAGAAAAGCAATAGTTCAAAAACATAAATGGATCTTTGGCGATTTCATCAGGGGTCAACAACAAAAGGATTGGTACATGGAGACAAGTAATTGAATTCATTTCTTCATTTTACATTTTTTTCAAAATAAATTTTCAAAGTTATCACAGAAAGTAGAATCAAGTGATTCTTTCTGCTATTTTTCTCCCAGTTTTTATGTACTTTTGATTGGAAGGGATGATGGGCTGTAGATTTTGATTCACCAGTTACTTTCAGTTGTGCAGATTACATTGTTGTTAGAGTGCACTCGCAAATGTAAATACTATCTCTTGAAGACCAATAATGTTTTGTTTTCCTGTTAATCAGAAACTGTTATCCTGTTTACAGCTTTCCAGCTCCAGGCTCTCTGCTTCTGGATGAGACTGTGGAATATTGAAACTTTGATGAACCTCTATTCTCATAATGTTTGTTTTGTCATCAGGACGGATGAAACGAGTTAGTTCTTTTTATGGCTCTCAGAAAGCAGGATTAAAAAAATAATAGAACTAGCGGTGAACCGATGGATTGTTTTATGATAATCTGTGTCTTCCCTTTTCTGTTTTTTCAAAGTACATGGGGAAAGAAACAGGACAAATGCTGTTCTTCAGTATATGTCATATGGTTACATTTTTTGCAGCTATAGGTATTTTTTAAGAAAATATTTTGCTTTTATATGCTAGGTTAATGAAACAACATATGATCAGCTAACATGTTCATAGGCAGAGCAAAATGATGGGGAGTTGGGGACAGGAAATTTGAAGGTTTCCATTAATTTAGTTTTGGTGCCATGTTGGGTTTATATGCATTTCTAATAGACAGACTTCTAACATTCCATTATCAAATTTCAGAATCGTATCTGTTGCTTTCTTCTCTGTGGTTCTAGGTTCTAGCTATTGACTGGAGCTATAGTTTCTTTTTTCACGTTCAAGCATAGAAACTTGCGTTAGTTCATTGGGCCCTATTTGGTATGGAAGGATGATGCTCATGTTTACTTGGAAAACTGGTTGATCAAAATTGTCTGCAATACTTGCTGTTTTTTATTTACTTATTCTTGGGGCCAAAATGCAATCCTAGCTTTTCGCTGATCAGCATTTTTAGTTCCACCTTCCCTCTCTTGGGCTGAATTAATACTACTAGATCAGTATTTCTGCATCATGGCTGGGTGTTCTGGTGATTATAATGCAAGTTCCAAACTGCGGTTAGATGCTCAAAATATTGCCCCACCATTTAGGGTCAAAATTGCGTGTTATTTATATTTCACGTTCGAAAATCATGTGTTGTTAACTATACATCTAGAAGAGCATCGTTGCTCCTGAAGAGATCGTATTCGTACAGATCCTTGATACTTGTGTAGTTTCGCTCTCATGCGGAGTAGGTGAACAAAAAGTGAGGTCGAAGTAATTGATTTTTTCTGTATAACCAATAATTTTGTTTGGTAAGACGATTCTCTTGAGTAAATTATAAGAATAATGTGAACAGTCTATATTCCTGAGCATTTCAGGATGCAACTCCCAAAGGTTTCTTATTTTAATGGTGGGGTTGCTTTAAGGTGTGTATATATTAATTAAGGTGATTAGCAAAAGACAAATGCCTCAAGGATTTGTTAATTCACAGAAGGCATTTTCTGCTCTCGAGAGGGAATATAAATTATGTGTGTGTGGCTTTTTTTAAATCAAAGGGGTGGTCACTGGATTAATTTTCATAGCATACCATTAGACTGTAGGGTCCTCGGCTGAAGTAAGTCAGGCAACAAATTAACCAATACGCTTGAATATGTCTTGGCACTGGTGGCGGTCCATTTCTTAGGATAATATATTATAAACAAAACAACCTTTCTAATTAACCAACAAACAATTGGGTGCAATAGTAAAGATAACTGTCACTACCCAGGCGGACGCAAGTTCGAACCTAGAGCCGCACTTGTTGGGAGAGGAGGGATTATTCATCATTGGTGTAAAGCACCTTATAGGGGCGTACCAAAATTATATCCACGCTCCGATTAGTTGGTTGTCCCGAGTTATCTGATTCAGTTGAAAGAAGACCAGTGATTCAGGAAAAGGTGTCGGATACCGGAGGGAATCGCGGGATGCCAAAGGTCCATCTTGCCCTAGATAAAAAAAAAAGCAAACTTTCTAAGCACAAACTCACGCTCACGTTATCTTTTTATCTTTGGTTGATAACACATTATCTTTTTTAAATACAGAAATATATTTTCCTTGGCATGTTATTTTAGTTTATAATTATATCCAAATAAATCCTAGAGCGCAGGTTCAGCTGTCAACACTCAGTTGCAGTTAGGTGTATCTATTTTTCTGTAAACAAAAGATATAAGGAATTATTTATTTCAAATTTTTAATTATTTGATGTGACTTCGTCACTCTTTCAACTACTAATTCATACTTTTTTTGTTATTGATCGGAATGATGCAAAAGTCGCCGATAAATGAATTTTAGCAAGTGCAAACAAAACAAATGATTTTCAATAAGGCTTGATATTTATGAAATTTGGTCTAATTAGTAGTGTATTATTTGTATGACTACGCATTATATATATAATTGGGTGACATGTATTAATTAATAACATATTACTTGGCCAGAGCATTATAAATTAGTTTAAAATGAGACGGAGATTACAAAGCAATAAGCTAATAAGAAACGGATATCAATGAAGGGAGAAGAGAAGCATTGGATATGATTTTTCTTTCGCGGGGGTTTGTTCCTTAATGTATTTTTTTCCTGAAGAACAAAATGATATCATTAAGGATTCAATGAGTTACAATTCAAAGCAGTCATCATAATTAAAAGGAAATATTCTATGTAGCCTATTTAAATAATATATAGTAGCACTACTTGTAGTTATCAAATTAAAAGAACCAAGCGAGCATGTTATATCTGATTTGATCGTGTAGCAAACAGAGAATTGAGATGAATTGGCTTTCTATTTATTCTTGCAATATCTGGGTTCCTCATATCATTTAGAGAAGGTCAGAATTATGAATACAAAGTAACACTGCTCTTAGACAATAATTTCATATATCTGAGTTGCAGATGAACAATTTCTTCCATCTAAATGATTGCAGTGGCATTTCATATAAGCAGATAAAGACTCCACAATATGAACATGAACCAGACTTCTCTTTCTTGAAATCCTCCATTGAAGTGAAGGTGGTCCGGATGATTGAGAAGAATGAATCTGAAGAGGCTGGAGTTCAACCTGAAGATCCTTCCCGAAGGACAAATTTGTCATTGTGATGAAACCAGGAATTTCCTTGATCACTTGATTTCGATTCATGTAGAGCCATATTCCTTTTCATCCACAAAAAGTTGAGTAAGACAATGATATTTCCCAGAATTCTGAGGTGACCATCTGAAATGTAATTATATGAGAATATGTCAAAGCCAATTTAATTAGTACATGCAAAATATTACTTTGGGAGGCTGAATAGATAGACAATCAAACCACATTGCTTTTGCAAAGGACAGGAAAAGAGTATATTCTCAAGAGATTCACCTCCATTACTTCCAAATACGCATAACCCTGTAGAATTCATATGGTGAGCTTGCAAGATACTTATAGATGGGAGAGCCTTATATATGAATCAATTTCCAAATGAAAAGCAGACATTTATAAGGCAGCTCGATTGACCATATGATTTTTTTCAAAAAGGGTTAGAGTGACCTTGAATATTTAGTTTCTAGTTTAAAAGAAGCTTAAATCTTTCCTTAACAGAATATTTTCCTGAAGAATGGCATGATCAATACAGCTTGCTAGTCACCAAAGTAATTGGAGTAGTGGGGATAATTTCATTGGCCTTATGTGGAGGGTACATAGAATATAATATAATGTCGGATATATAATATGTAATCTTACTTAATTAAGTTGGTTAAGATCACTAGTTGAATATGCTCTATAAATATATATATAGTTTTAACATTGTAATGAGTATAAGAAGATATTGAGTCCCCACCAATGTAAAGAGAGAGGATAACATGAATATCTCTCTAGATGAAGGTTAACATCGATCATTCTTAATAAGTCCCTAAAAGTTTAGATTTAAAGTTAAGTAATATTCTCCCTTCGAAGATTATATTAATCTCTTATAATCAATATTTTTGTAACTAATGAAATGCTTATTGATTTGTTAACGTAACAGAGACCAAAGAGTGGTGGTTCTCCTAATTGTTCTGTTTTAAATTATTTTAGCATTTCTCAATTGAACTCCCACATGCCTTGTCCAATAGTCTTTGAAACCACCAAGCACCTCACTTTATTGTTCTCCACCCACTCCACAATCTTATTCATAAACAGTGTTTCTTTTGCTTGTCCTTTTCTTAATTAATGGCTCGCCCATGCTTTAATTAACATCGCTATCCTTTTCTTCTTGGCCCCAAAATTGAATATTATATGCTTTCAATCAAGAGAAGCTTTAGTTTTTTACTGACTTGAAAGTTATAATATCGAAACCGATTACCATTATTGATTTCTTGTGCATGATATCAAGCTTGTCAGTGGACAGTGGGGCAAGATCTTCCTTTGGTGATTGATCACGAACCTAATTCTTACAAAGCATTCATCTAATTCATCGTTTTTAAAGCTCAATACGTGTTCTCTCTTGAATCCATACATCTATTCTAACAAACACACACATATATTTTAATAATCTGTGTTATTTAAAGATTATGAAAGGCGCCACACAGTTTTTAGATCTTTTCACGTGTGAAAAATGCTAATTATAACTTAAATCATTAAAAGGGTCTTAAGGCACAGTATAATATATATTTTATATCCTCTTCAGAATAAATTGAAATGAAATTAAATTTTCAATCCCATATATACTTGCCCTTAAACCATTGGAGGCAACATCACAGTCACGTTGAATCTATATATGCACTACTTTTCATATGTATGAAGATGAAGGATCTTAGATTTTTCAACATAGCCAACTTTTTCAAATGCCATTACTATTTCTCAACGCCTCAGCATCGCTCACCAACCTCCTTTCCTTCTTCACTTCTTCTGTCTCTTCCATTATCTATATATTTTTCAAAAAAGAAAAATATGAATCCACACATTCTTTTTTTTTTTTATGAGTCCAGACATCTTATACATTCCAGTCGATAGGGGTGGAAAGAGGTCATACCCTTATCAGATGGTCTACGGTCTGCTCTACTTAGGGCCTAACTTGGCTTGACCTATTTATTAAAAGGTTAGATTAAGGCATATTTAAAGGTCTAATTATATAAATAGGTCATACCTATTTTAATGAAGTCCAGCTTGAAAACCTTTAAGCTAGCTTGTTTATATATAAAATGAATACAATTTTTTATATAATGCAAAAAAACACTTTTTGTATTTTTTAATCCTACAACAAGTATAATAGGTTTAAAGCATATATGAAACCTATTTAAAGGTGTATAATAGTACTTATAGCCTAATTTAAGGCCTTTTAGTGGTCTACATTATATGTAGGCCTCTAAAAATGTTTTAGGTTTTTCAAAGGCTCAGGTCTAAACCTAAAAAAAATTACATACAAGCTCAGGTTTAGGTCCAAGCTCAATGTCTTCATTACAATGTTTAGACCTATTTAATCAAATCTATTTCCACGCCTACCAGTCGATTCCTATTTTAAAAACTAATAACCGATTCACAATAATAAAAAATATAGTCAACATTTGCCGAACTTAAATATTTTAAGAATACAAAAAATAATAATTATATGCAATTAATAAAATTACTGTAGTTTGTTTTAAAATCTCACCTACCCAACAAACGCTTGGCTTGTCTTGTTTATTTATACGGCCATCTTCATTCGTCTTCACCTCCAAGCTCTGCGTTAACCATTAGACGACGCAAAGATCAGAAGGCTGAACAGAAAAGAAGAGAAAAGGTTGAGGCTTTAGCAGAATTAATGGCGTCGAACAACGGAGAAGTGAAGAAGCAGAGCGAAGCGGGAAGGCACCAAGAGGTTGGCCACAAGAGCCTCTTGCAGAGCGATGCTCTGTACCAGGTACCAATACTGCTGCCACAAATCTGGAAAACTTGGTTCTTGATGTAATTAACGAATAGTAGCTGTACGATGGTGTAATAATACTGTGATGTTGCAGTATATCCTGGAAACGAGTGTGTACCCAAGAGAACCAGAATCCATGAAGGAGCTGAGAGAGATCACGGCAAAGCACCCGTGGTAATGAGGGAGACAGAGTGGTTGAAAGATCGTCAGAATTGATGTTGTTATTGTGTTTATTTGGCTTTGTGAAATACTAAAATGATTGTTTGAAAAACAGGAACATAATGACAACGTCGGCAGACGAAGGGCAGTTCTTGAACATGCTGCTGAAGCTCATCAACGCCAAGAACACCATGGAGGTTGGGGTCTACACAGGCTACTCCTTACTCGCCACCGCCCTCGCCCTCCCCGACGACGGCAAGGTACCAACCCACCATTGGTATTGTTCGTGTTTAGATCATGTTTAGTGTTTACCGGTGGAGAATTAATTTAAAACCTTTTAGATAAATATATGAAAACAAGTTTATGAGTCTCTTCATCGTGCTTTTACGTATCTGCAACAATTTTACTTTATCTAACCCTTTAATTAATTCATGATTCATCTTTTTCCCACTCGTTCTTTTTCTCACTCATAGTCTATCTTTATAAATAAATGTGTTTAAAAAAATTATATCTCTCCAGTTCATTTTATATGATTTGATTAAATATTATTTATAAAAATTAAAAAGAACCCAAGGAGTGTAAAACGCAGCAATATTTAAGAAAAGGTGAGTTAAAATTCAAATCAGCATAGTAATAAAGTGCCAATTTAGAAAACCGTTGAAAAAATGATTTCATACAGTCTAAAGTAAAAATGTGAAATAAATTTTGTTTTGGTTTGCATAAAAATCACTCCAAACGGAGTTACCAAACACACGCAAAGAAGTAATGAAAGGACCACTCATACTCAACCTGATTAATGTCAATGTGCTTGTTTGGGAACTCCGTTCCTCCAACGAAGCACGTAAGTCGAGATAAAACTATCTTAAAATCAGTAAAAATTATCTCGAAATCCATAAAAACTATCTTGAAATCTGTAAAAAATCTAGAAATCCGTAAATTCCTTTCTCCTAACGGAACTCCTTCTTCCCAATGGAGTTTTCAAACACACACAATAAGTTTTATTGGGAATGAAATATATATATTTAAATAACTGTAATATTTAGGAACAGTAATTATATACTGTGTGTATTGGTCTGCAACAGTTATGTGTGAGTTTACTGTGGCACTTATATTTTCTGTATTCCATTATAATTATGAGTGTATAAATTCCTCTCATTTACACGATTTCACAAAAAATAAAACCAAACCGCAAATTTTCCCACTGAACTGTGGTCAATTTTATTTTTCTTTTTTTGCAAATTTCTACAGTGATTTCTTTAATTTTGTTTCCAACTTGTTCTTCGGGGTGAAATCAAGAAAAACTTGTGCATAATAATTTACAGTAACGAGAAGATATTTGTGTGTTATTTTAGAAGTGAAATTTATTTCTCCGGGGGCATTACCACGTATTGGGGTTCGGGTCGAGTTCCTTGAAATCTGCATGAAAATGGGTGGTTTTGGCAGCGATTTTGAAGTGCCACCCACTTTGTTCTATGTAATAATCAATTTAATTTAACAGTATAGCAGTATTCATTTGCTTTTGTGGGGACAGTGTTTAATGTTTGGCTAGTAAATGTAGGTGTGTTTAGATAGCCCGTTGGGGGAACGAACACAAATCCCGAGATAAATATGTGGAAGGAATTTTGTCTCCGTAAACGCAGGAATGGCTTTTGGTTAGCCCGTTGGGTTAACCAAATAGAGCCTGTAGCATTCAGTGACATTGTTTGGAACAATGTTTAGAAAAGTTAAACATGCAGTATTTTTCGCAAAACGAAATAATCTTCTTCACACAATTAACTTATAAATAATAAAAGTACTTTTTCACGATATTCCTAAATGATCCCGTGTACGTCTTGACATGGATGCATGGATGTTTAAGAACGGTTTCTTTGTGTTTGTGTGGATGACGCATATATGTGCAGATACTGGCAATGGACATTAACAGGGAGAACTATGAACTGGGGAGACCGACGCTGGAGAAAGCCGGAGTGGCCCACAAAGTTGACTTTAGAGAAGGCCCTGCGCTTCCCGTTCTTGACCACCTCCTTCAAGACGTAAGCTTTGTCTGAGCATATATATTCGAATCATCACTGTTCACTCATCATCATCATCATCATGTTAAAAGAATTGAACGTAATGAAACGCAGGAGAAGAATCATGGCGGCTTCGATTTCATATTCGTGGATGCGGACAAGGACAACTACCTCAAGTATCACGAGAGGCTGATACAGCTTGTGAAGGTTGGGGGTGTGATCGGCTACGACAACACCCTGTGGAACGGCTCCGTCGTGGCGCCACCTGATGCTCCGTTGAGGAAGTACGTTATGTATTACAGGGAGTTTGTGTTGCAGCTCAACAAGGCTCTCGCCGCCGACCCCAGAATTGAGATCTGCATGCTTCCTGTTGGCGATGGAATCACTATCTGCCGCCGTCTCAAGTGAAAACCTCAACCGTCATAATATATACCAGTAGTACTTCTCTCAACTCCGATCATTATACCTGCATCGTCTTTGTTCATACGCGACGAAAGATCGATAACCAGGTCATGCGCTTGAACGGATTTTTTTTTTGGTACTTTAAATTTCAAGTGGTGATGATTCCTCTGTAGAAAATATGAGTCATTATGTAATAATATGATCATTATAATAAAGACAGTCATTTCATCCTTTAATTTATTGATCTTATAAGTTTCATGCTTGCTGGTTTATATATTCCCTTTATTTTCATGCACTTGTCTTTTTTAATTTCCGTCGACACATCTTGACTCCAAAGTCACTCCACAAAGTTTTTATTTTATACAATACATTGTTCATTTGAGAATACGATAGAAAAATACTTTTATGCAAGTTGAGGTAAATATATAAAGAAAATTATCTCATTTTACAAAAAATATTGTTAAACATGTGTTTGACTTTTACAAACGCACAGTCAAATAAGCCCATAGATTCAAAAGCAAATTATCAAATAAGAAAGCACTTCCTTTCTGACTGCCATCCGTTATGAAAATGGGTTGACAGAGAATTTTAACTAGGGAAGATTAGTCCTTTTAATCTTGTCTATGGAATCCTACCTTCAGCTTATCCAGGTCCTCATATATGAACTTTGATATAATTTATAACTAATCTTAAAAAATAACCCATCTCTTTACCGTATTTTCCTTTTCCCTTATGAGATCTATCAATCAAAGGGTAATTTTCAATAGTTATAAAAAGTTTTCACATTTAATTAAATATCCTGATAATTTTATATCTTTGGAGAAAATCAAAG
>JANTPZ010004895.1:0-15439 GCA_025593235.1 Vachellia pachyceras | reverse complement strand
AGCGGGTGCAGCCGCACCCCCTGACTTCCAGAAAATTAGGTATATATTAGTACTATGTGATTTATTTTGCACCCACTCATTTGCTAATTTTGAACCCACTGAATTTTTACACAAATTCTTCTCAAAAGATATTAAGAATAAGTCTCACTTGTCTTCTCAAAAAATAGTTTGCACCCCCTGACTCGGGGTCCTAGGTCCGCCACTGGCAACCACACATACCATAAATTGCCCATATTGCCTTTCTTCTCTCTGCTGTCATCAGTTGTGTTCCTGCAATTTTATATTTGAATGAGACAAATCAGCTCAAGCACCAGTTTTATATATATATATATATATAAATCTGATGAATATAATTTCTAATAATTATTTTAATTGATTCTTCAGCGAAATTCTCTTCATAAGACAAGAGGTATATATATGTCATCATCATCCTCTCTGGATAACTAAATTGATTATTGTAGAAGAATAAGAAGAATGAAGATGGAAAAATGATTATTGTAGAAGAATAAGAAGAATGAAGATGGAAAAACTGTATATTCATTGTTCATAGAAGAGCAATAAGTTCATATATAACAGCTCACAGTTACAAAAATTAGTGAACAAACCCCAAACTACATGGGGACTCATGATGAGAAGACCTATGTTAAACTAACCCACACACCTACTAAAACTGTGTTATATATATGGAATCTAATAAACTAATTGATTCAATAACTCTAATTAACAATACTTACCGAGATAAAAGGTCTTGGCATACTCAGCACACACTTCACCGCAGCGATCATAAGCAGAATTCAAGAGATCTGCATTGGAAAAATCAGCTTCAGTGTAATAATCGTCCTCCAGAGTTTTCTGCTGCTGCTTTTTCACCAGAGCTGCTTGCTTTAGAACCACCTCGTACACCCTGTCCTCGGACGACCTCGAAGGGTCTGCAGATACGCTCGAGAACGCAGAGACCACACTAGTCCTCTGCGTAAATCTCCAACTTCTACCTGATGTTCCTCCCAACAATGAGTTAATGGCGTTCTCTTTGGGCCCACACGTCCTCACCCAAAGAAGAGCACAAGACATCTCTCAAGATCAATGAAATTACTCAGCGCAATTATCGGTTCTTCTTCTTTTTCTTTGTCTTTGGCTCCTTGTTTCTGGTTTTTCTCTGTGGATCAAGATGAAGAAGGAAAAAGAGAGAAGATGGGTGATGGGTGGTTTTCCTGGGGATGAAGATTGAAGAATAAGAAGGTAAAAGAGAGAATATGTGTGGGTGTGTGTGTGTGTCTATGTATATATGTATGTACGAGTGGTGTTGAAAGTGTGTGTGTACGCAGTGCTCTTGCTAGTTGCACATGTGTTTTGGAAAAGATAGGGAGAGAATTGTGATTGGAAGGCTTTATATGAAAGTAATCTCTGGGAGGTATACGCTTTCGTATAACCTTAGCCACACACTTGTAAATGTATGGACGCTGAGCTTACAGTAATCTACAGCCTGATCAACTTGCTTGTTTGTTTGCAGACCCCCGGGGGGGGGGGAGCGCTTTCTCCTTTTTTGATGATGCGATGGCTACAATTCTGCTTTGTGATGCTGTCCACACTCTAATATTTGTTGTTTTGCCACAGAGAGATGCATGTTGAACGAGGGATTTGTCGTCTTCATGATCTTGTGATGGTGTTCGCTTTTGCACCCCATAGTGTTGTGATGGGGTACTATATTGAAAGCAACAACTTTGGCTATTAATGGTTTTTTCTAAAGGAAAAATAAAAGTAATGATTGATTAAAAGTTAATCACTATGTTCGGTATTAAATATAAGATATAGTTGAAGGGTTTACATTAGTAGTACTAATCATTCAAATTTATTAGTTTTTTCAATTTATGTTGATTGTATATATTAAAGAGTTTTTATTCAAGATTATCTCATTGCAAATAATTAAATAGTTTATTTTAGAGAAATAAACACGTATTTAAAATAAATAATTAATTTAGAACGGCTAATTTATTTAATGTCCATCTAACTGTAGTTATATCATAGACCCAAGGGAATCCTATGGAACGGGAATAAATGGATCCATTTATTCCCTATCGGATTATGTTTGTTTGATACACTGTTGTCAATATTAACGTTGAAAAAAATATAATTGAGTATTATTTTTAAAATAAAACCAAAACTGTTTCATATATGCCATGCATTCATTGTGTCCTTGGTGCTGCAAGTTTTGAGGCCAGGAATGGTGGGAATCTCCCCTCCATTGAGTAATCATGTGGGCGCCAACAGTATATCAATTAGTGGGTTGACTACATGGATCATACAACACCATTATGCTATATCGTAGACAATATTAATGATAGATTATTAATTATAACATCTTTAAAGTGCTTTTCTGTTTTCCTCTACCCCTTCTCAGAAGACTCTACATTACTTGGTTTACTTTCTTTATTGGTGCCTCCAATGGATTTCTCTGAACATATCCAAATCACCTCAAATGATTATCTGCCATTTTTTATCAATGGTTATCGCACCAACTCGTCCACGAATTTTATCGTTATGCATTATATCTATTCTTGTATGATGACGTATCCATTTCAGCATCTCCATCTTAGTTACTCTCCACTTTTTTTTACTCTTTTAAAGTTCAACGTTCACTAGCCTACGGTGTTGCTTACGTTATACATTGCCATATAGCCCAACATTCAAAATATATTTGAGCAAACAGTGCGGCTTCAAATATATTTTATTATGTTTATTAAAACATTGATATTGAATATAGAATGAACTGCGTAAATATACAAGTTGAGATTAACCGCAACACTATTGACAATTTATGAACAATATGATTTCTTATAACTTCATATAGATTGATATGTTGATAATTACGTAGTTTTTCTCAATCAACCAACATAAAATATGGATCAAAAAAATTACGAAAGTGATAAATAAGATAGTACATCTTAAGTTCTATGCAAATACCTCATATAAAAGATTAATTATATTTATTCATAATTTATAAATAGCTTGTCTCTATATATTATATATATATATTGAATGATTGATATTGATATATAGACAAGGGTGAATAATATAAGACTACACAAATGAAATTACCCACATTACATATGGGTTATGAATAATACAATTTCTTACTACTTCTATGAATATATTACTCATTATTTTAATTAGTTTTTCTTGATCGATCAACCAATATAAAATGTTTAAAAAGAAAAATAAAAAATGAGGTCATAAATAATGTCCTTCACAAACTCTATACATGATGATGTCAAATATTGGGATTGAAGTGTGAAGTCAGAAAAGTCAGACAAACATGTGGAAATGTCCAAATCGAAGTTATGGTAAATTGGAGTTTCTCACACGCTTTATGAGGGTCCACCTTTTGTGCCTCTTTCTTCCTAATTTTGTGGTAAGATATGGATGTAGACAATTTGGTATTGTATGTTGAATAGGTCTATATATTCATGTCACCAACACAACTTGCATTCTCATTTTAATTTTGCACATGAAAAGTTTGAATGAGTTGAATCCTAACTCACTAGAATCCGAACATACCTTCAAATTTATAAAGTGTTTATGACCAATATTTAAAATATTCATATAAAAACCAATTTTTTTATGCTTATCTTCAATTTTTACGGTCTTAAATATAGATACCTTTATCAACATAGTGAAACTTCACGCATCCAGAATACATGTTTTTCATATAAAACTCAATCTTATTTAAAAAAAGAATACATTTAAAAAAAAAAGCTAAGAAACTTAGAAAACCAGCCTTACTTGGGCCCGGGATACGAGAACTAAAGCAAGAAAACATTTTTTTTTATGCATAAAGCAAGAAAACATGTTGAGAGAGATAAAAGGCAGAGGTCATGGACCAATTGTGGCCTCTAAGTTAAACCAAAATGGGCCTTACATGTGTAGGTTACGAGGACTCTTCACAACATGATAAATTAAAAGATAAATCATCACGAAAGGATATAGTCATATTTACTATTTAGTACGCGACAGTATCTTAAATAAGATCATTTTGATTAGAAGGATACGTGTATCTAATAAAAAACAAATGTATATATACATGAAGAAACGTAGCACACATGAAGGAGAACCTTATGTCTCAGAAATTGAGTATAGTAGAAAGTGACAATATCTCACAATGTAAAATGAATCAATGTTTGAATCATCACTGAGAGATATACTTATATGTAAGTATCTAAAAAAGGATTGCATACAATGAGAAAAATACATGTGCCAGAGGTTTCACAGAGTATCATCAGCCTATGATGCAAAGGAAGCTGAATCCATATATACAAGAAGCAGCTAAATGTTGGACCCTCTCATATGAAAGTGGGCGTTAGATGCTTCTTTTTGCTGGCCTTTAAAAGAAAACTCCTAACCAATAGTGAGAGACAACAAAGACAATTGGTCATTAATGCCACTTGTGAGCTATGCAGATAGGCTGTTGAAGATACCGACCACTTATTTCGCAGATGCCCCATAATTTGTTGTTAGACAACATCGATCCTCCTAGATGCTCTACGCGATGGTCCCTCACTTTTAGTATTCACACCTGCAGGAGGCGTGAAACAAGAGGCTGTTTGAGGGTGACTCCTACAAGGCCCGAGAGATTTTAGCTATTACTGAATCTATAGTGAACCACACTGTAAGAGCCTTTAACCATATTGGTTTCATGGACTCTTTTCATTGTTAGGTTTCTTTAGCTTACTCTATATTCCTTTCTTTTGGTGTAACTTATACCATTATTGTACTGATTGAATCTGTTTAATGAAATTCCATTTCCACTAAAAAATACATGTGTTTAACCAAAAAGAAAATGGCTTCCTGTGTTAAGTTTCTCCCCTCGTAGAATTTTGATATCAACCATCACAAATGAGGAATCATGGTTGTCACACTTGTCTTGCTCTTCATTCTCTAGATTAGAAGTGTGCTTGGCTTTAGATTCCTACTTGGCTTGTTCATCCCTATGCTCAAAAGGTCAAGATTTGTGGCACATAGCCCTAATCGTCAATCAATAGGAAAAAGGCTTACTAAAATGTCTGATTGAAAAATGAATAGCCCCATATAAAGATAGAGGGAGTGTTTGGGATAGCGTTATGCCAGCCCAAAGTCACTTTTGAGGCCCAAAAGCACGATTGGCTTGACGTGGAATGTTTGGATCAGCGTCTTCTTAGAATGCCTTCTGCAGGCATTACTTAGAATATGAAGGGCTTCACTTGTTATGCACCAAGTATGGGATTTATGGCCATAGATAGGAAACATGCTCGGTGAAGACTGCTTCAACAAGTGCTAATGAAGGAATGCGAAGAGGTTAGGCCATTAAAGAACAGAGCAAGAATGAGCAACATCAGGTTATGGCAGCTGAGCAATGGAAAATCGTTGAAAAAAGGCGTTATCAAAAGCCAAGAGATAAGATTGGCACTCAATCAATTCCGGTGGGTTCAGGCTTGAGATTTACTATTTTGGAGGATGTGGCTAAGATTAATGAAGCAATTAGTAATAACGCTTATGTGATGGCAAAGAAGTGGATATTGGGATGAGGAGAAAGGATAAGGTTGGTAAAGCACGATTTTCACAGGGTTGTACAGAAGGGGGAAAGAAATTGAGCAGGGATGTTGGGCGTAGCGCTACTGAAGAAAGGTCCATTGAGGAGGTGGGGGCACGCTAGCTGACAGAGTGCAACAGATAATCAGTCTTAGGATGTCAGAGAAACGTTTGAGAGAGGAACAAAGCCAACACAGCATGAAAGCACGATGTTGTTGCTCATGATGGGGGAAGGTAGTGAAGAAGCTGGAGAACAGGCTAAGATAGAGGAACTATCGAAAGGGATTGTAAGGTTTGGTGAAAAGGCGACAGCTCTGGATTAAATGGGCCATTTATAGCACCCGGGCCCAATTGATTCGGGAGACTTCATGGAAGAGAGTACGGATCTCAATGGGGAAGTTGGGCTAAATATGGAGGGCCCAATTGTTCATGAGGGGTTCCCTTTATCCGACAAAGAGACTTCCGTTCCAGAGACACGATAGGCTTGATTTCCTTAACGTGTCATGACCATAATCATAAAGTTTCTTATGGATAGAATTCTCTATTAGAATACAAGAGGCATGTGTGGCAAAGGCTTTCTAAGGAATTTAAAAATGGTCATTACTGGGCCAATGCCCATTCTTTTATTCTTGTCGGAAACAAAGTGTGCGAGTGGATTCTAGCTAGCTTCCCTTCAAAGATTTGGATTTGATGAAGTGAATTACATTTCCAGTGAAGGAAGATCAGGTGGTTTGATAGCAGCATGGAGATCAGATGACATAACAGTTAGGATTATTGAAGAAAATCGCCAGTTTTTTCACTGTGAATGCATTTTGAAGGAAGGTTCATCATTGGCAGTTACTGCTACTTATGTGATACATCATTCCAATCTAGGCAAATGTTCTGGGAGAGGCTAGAGTCCACGTCTGAGGGGATTTCTATTCCTTAGGTGGTGTGTGGAGACTTTAATGACATTAGTTGCATGAGCAAGCATGTTGGAGATGCTAAAGTAAATCTCTCTCGTATAAGCTATTTTAATGACAAGGTTATGGCTTGCGGCTATCTGATTTAGGGGCAGTAGGTCTAAAATACACTTGGAAGGGTCCCCTAATGCTAGGATTTACAAGGTTATATAAGAGACTCAATAGGGCATTAGTCAATTCACAATTTTTAACTACTTTTCCTGAGTGTTTTCTCAAGGTACTCCTTAGAAGCAAGTTCTCATACCACAATCCCCTCCTTTTATCTTTAAGTCTGAATGCTCAAGGAAGACATAGGAAAAGGCCCTTTAAGTTTGAAGCCATGTGGTTAACTCATAAGAGTTTCAAAACTTTCTTAGCAGATAATTGGAGAAAGAATACGGTCATTGACAGGAATATGGAGGAACTCAATAAGAGATTACCTACTTGGAACAGAGAAGTTTTTTGGTTTTGTTGAAAAAAGGAAAAGTGCTTTGCTGGCTCGCCTAAATGGCATTCAAAAAGCTTCTAGTTACCCTTACTCAAGATTCCTATGCAAGCTGGAAATAGATTTACAAAATGAGCTTGATGAAGTCCTTAAGCTGGAGGAAATCAAACGGTTCCAAAAGTTGAGCTAAGTGGATTAGCCAAGGGGATAGGAATACAAAGTACTACCATTTAAAAACAAGTGCTAGAAGAAGGAGGAATACTATCAAGGCTCTTAGGGATGCAAATGGTGTGTGGATAGAGGATGAAGAAGGCATGCAGAAGCTGGTAATAGAACACTTTCAAAGACTGTTCCAGGCTGAGGAAGGCGAGCCTAGTAAGTATTCCACTATTTCAAATTTCCCTGTTATTGATCAATTGAGAATGGAACAGTTGGGAAAGATACCAAGTAATGATGAAATAAGGGAGGCTATATTTGCTATGGGTCCTTATAAATCTCCTGGCTATGATGCATTCCCCTTGTGTTTTACCAGAGAAACTGGAGTATAGTAGGCAATTCAGTGTGTGATTTTGTGAAGGAGCCTTTGAAGGAAAAGTGGACTTATATGAGGCTAACAAGACTCTAATTACACTTATTCCTAAAAGGGAAAGACTAGAAAGAGTAGAACACTTCCGCCCCGTTTCTTTATGCTCGGTGCACTATAAGTGTATCACAAAGATTGTAGCCAGGCGAATGAAGTCAGTTTTGAACGAGCTAATCTCTCCTTTTCAAGCAGGGTTTGTTCCTGGATGCCATATTCAAAACAATATTATTATAGGTCAGCAGATTATGCATACATGAATAAGGCAAGAGGGAAGAAGGGGTTTGTAGCCATGAAAATGGACCTTGAAAAAGCATACGATAGGGTCAATTGGGTTTTCATGAAGAAGACCCTCCAGGATGCATGAATGAAGGAAGACATTATTGATTTGCTGATGAGATGCATTGCATCCACTTCTTACAATGTCTTATGGAATGGAGAGCATTCAGAATTTTTTTTACCTAGGAGGGGTCTACGCTAAGGGGATCTTATTTCCCCTTTTTTATTCATTCTCTATATGGATGACTGTCACACAGTATATGTGATGCAATGAAAGCTCAACAATGGAAATCAGTATGGATGTCTAGGGAAGGACATGGAATTTCACATCTTATGTTTGCGGATGATCTTTTACTCTTGGGTGAAGCTTCAGAGAAACAAGTTATAGTCATGATGGATTGTCTTGATAAGTTTTGTAAGGCATCAGGTGCAAGGGAAAATGTAGAGAAATCACCAATTTTTTCCTCCAAGAAGGTACCAGCCAGGATGAGAAGACAAATTGAGGTGGCTTCTGGTATGAGACTTCTGCAGATTTGGGGAAATATTTGGGTTTTCCTATGTTAAGGAAAAATAGACCCGTGGAAAATTTCCACTTCATTGTTGACAAGATTAGAGAAAAATTAGCAACATGGAAATCTAGTACTTTATCTACTGCAGGAAGAATTACTCTTGCAAAATCAGTTCTTAGTTCATGTCCCCTTTATCCAATGCAAGTGGCAAAAATTCTAGGGACTATATGCATAGAAATAGAGAGATTTCAAAGAAATTTCATTTGGGAAACTGAAGGTAGAAGAGGTGCTCATCCAGTTAGTAGGGAAATTGTCTCTCAGCCAAAAAATCATGGGGACTTGGCTTTAAGAGAATGCAGGAAATGGATTGAGCCTTTGGGGCTAAATTGGCATGGCAACTTTTACTGGGAACACATGGATTATGGGCTGAGGTCCTTTTCAAGAAATACATGATCAGAACATGATCATTCACTTCTCAACGTTCAATCAAGAGATTCTAATTTATGGAGATTCATATGTGAGCAGAGAGATGTTGTAGAAAAAGGGATTAAGTGGCAGGTGAGGGAAGGGAATATAGCGAGTTTCTTTAATGATATGTGGTTGATCCCAGGGAAAAAATAAAAGATATGTGTATTAGACCTCCCTCAGCAGAAGAACAAAATACTAAAGTGGTAGATTGGGTGTCCGATAGGCAATGGAATTATCACCTTTTGAAGGACTTAGTTAATACTGAGGTCCTTCTCATATTATCCTCCTTTTTGCCACCTTTACCGGGTGCTAGAAATGACCTCATGATTTGGAGCAGTGCAGCAAATGGGCAATTTACAGTTAAGAGTGCTTCTTTTCTATTGTAAAGGAGCCAATAAGTATGAGGAATCCAGTGTTTAGGCAAATATGGAAATGGCAAGAAGCTGAAAGGATAAAGATTTTCCTATGGAAGGCATTTCATAACAAATTGCAAACTAATGTGAGGAGGACTAAATGGTCTAACACATTGCCGTTATGTTTGCATTGTCATAAGGAAGCATAGGATATTATGCATGTGCTTCGTGACTGTAGCTATGCGAGAGACCTGTGGCTGAAAGCAGTACAACCACGAAAGGTCACCCGGTTTTTCTCCTACTCCAGGAATGCTTGGTTTTCTGTTAATATGAAGAGAAATCTGGGAGTGGATTCCATATCACATTGGGATATGTTTTAGGGAGTGACTTGTTGGTACTTATGGGCTTGGAGGAACAAAGACATCTTTGATAGCAATTTCACTAAGCCAACTAACCCTTTTATTACCGCCTTTTGTACATGGAAGAACTATGTCCAGTGCAGCGATATCCTACAGCTGACAGCTGATTTAACAGATAGTGGCATGCAACGATGGTCTTCACCAAGATATGGTTGGGTTAAAATGAATGTGGACGGAGCCTTGTCTCAAGTTTCATCACTTGCAGGTTGTGGAGGAGTGCTTAGGGATCATAAAGGTGAATGGATTGTGGGCTTCACTAAACCCTTAGGACAATGTGAAGCTCACGTAGCTGAAGAATGGGCAATTTACAGAGGTATGCATATGACTTTTGAACTTGGTTTCAACCAAGTGATTATAGAGTTAGATGCCAAGACATTGGTAGATAGGCTCAACATGGATAGTAGAGACACTAGAGGTGGATTGTTATTTACAGCAATTAAGGATCTTATGGGAAAGGAATGGACCGTGTCTGTTGAATTTGTTCCAAGGGAAAAGAACCTCCTAGCGGACGCCCTTGCAAAGGAAGCGATTTTTTCAAGCATGGTATATGAATCATGTCCGCCTCATTTGAAGGCGCTGTGTTTAGAAGACATTCTAGGATTAAATTCCCCTTTAGTGTAATCTTTTCATTTTGAGCCTTTGGCTCTCGTTTTATATCAAAAAAAAAAGAATGCCTTCCGCAGGCGAAGGAGCTTCTGGCCAGAAGCTAAGAGGGGGCACGATGATGCATTTATCATGGTGGAGTTCAAATCCTCACCGCTGCGTTGCATTCTTCTCCGTCACTCCCAAATCTCAACCCAATCCTTCGCGGCCTTCATTTTACGCTCTGCTTTGGTGCTTCTAATGGTGGCTCTGCCCTTCCTCTAACCTTGCATCTCAGTCTTGACCTTAGCCACATCTCACGAAATCCCTCAAGTGTCTCATTTTGGCGTTATCCCTCATGTGGGTGTTAAGTCTTGTGTCTTATCTCTACTTAGTCCCTCATATGGTCCTCAAGTCTGAAGCCTCTCAACCTCCTTTTTTTCTGTCAAGATTATTTTCATTTTTCCTCCTTTATGTGAAAGAATTTGATGCTGATTGTTTCAGTTTTTGGTCTGATTTGGGTTTAAAATTTGATCTTTGCTGAAAAAGTAATTAAAGGACTTTGGCTTCCCTGTATTTGTGCTTTTTTTGTCAGGATTATTCTCGATCATTTCCTTATTTGAAGGGTGTATTGCTTATTTGTTTTACAATTGTAAGTGAAAGCTTTGGACTTTGGTAATGATTGTTTCAGTTTATGGGTTTGACTTGAGTTCAAAATTTGATTTTTACTAATTAAACAATCAGAAGGAATTTGGCTCTAGTGAGAGGGTTGTGGTTGTGGATGACTCTATTGTGGGAGGAACCACAAGTTCTAAAATTGTGAGGTTGATTAAAGAAGCAGGTGCTAAAGGAGTTCACATGAGGATTCCAAGCCCACCAATTATTGCTTCATGCTATTATGGAGTGGATACACCAAGTTCAGAGGAATTGATATCTAATAGCTAGGATGAGTGTGGAGGAAATCAGAGTTTATTGGATCGGATTCACTTGCATTTCTTCCAATTGATAGCTTGAAGAAGCTCATGGGTCATGATTCTACTAATATCTGCTATGCCTGCTTTTCTGGGAAGTATCCTATAGAGCCAAGAGAGCTTAAAGTGAAGAGGATTGGTGATTTTGTGGATGATTGATTAATGAATGGGAGCTTGGAATCCATGAGTGAAAAGAATTTTCCTTTTCTCTTTTTATTTAATTTATATATATTTTCATTTACTTCATTTTTTTATTTTTTATCATTGTATTTATCCTTAAAATTATTGCAACTAGCTAAAAAAATATATATGAATATGTGGCAATTAATGATATTTATGTTCTTTTATGTAATTTGTTACCAAAAAAATCATTATTCAAAAGTTTATCCAAATGATTTTTCCTTTTAAAAAACTCACTTTTTCAACACTAATACAAACACAAATAACGTTACACTTTTGATTTCTACTCAGAATTCCTTTTCCAAAATAAATTATATCAAAAAGTCACTTCTTCCACCTGTTAATCCAAACGAATCCAGATAAAATAAAAAAAAGATGAATTAACAAAAGCAAAAACACCATAGACTATAAGACACTAATTCAGCCAACTTCCACATGTTCTTCTTCATATCTCTATATTATCAACAACTCTATATATATTCATCAGTAGATTCAATAAAAGATGTAGATATATATATATATATATATATGGCAAATAACCGAGTTTAACAGGCACACTTCCTTAAGAGTAATATTGACCAACAAATCAATCTAGCTATCAAAATCACATAATAGTTCCTGATAAGTGTCCAATTTCAACAAGGAATTTTTTTCTATCAAGCTACTAGTCTACAAATCCCAATTGATTTTTTAGGGGAAATTAAGAAAGTTAAATAAACTATATTTATCATTTTTTAAATTAATTTATCTGATTTATGCATTACTACATAATCTAATAATACAGATAAATATTTCAATATCCATAATCTAAAGTTATCTATTTAACATTTATAATCTAAAAAAAGTCAACTGAAACTTATATTAAAGGTTGGAGATAAAACACACTACATTGCATCTCAAATATGAAGTCATGACCTTCTTATGTATTAATACACCAGTACTCGATTTGAAGATATCACATTTTGGAGCTCATTGTTGAGAGCATAGTATATCGTTGCTTTCATTGTCATCGCTTCTGCCATGAGAATTGTTAATGGATGTAATTTTACTTAAAAAACTGTCAAGCATTAAATGTAAGAAATCTCACAATGAACATTCGAACTCCGATTCATTTGGTTGTGAGAAAATAACCCATTTTATTAGATACAGCCCCATTTCTACACAACAATGACCTTTTAATGTTTGTTTGGGAACAATGTTTCCCCAACGGTACACGAAAGTCAAAATAAAACCATCTCGAAATCTGTAAAAACTATTTTGAAAATTCATAAAAATCATTTTGAAATCTGCAAAATACCTTAAAATCTGTAAACGCATTTCTCCCAACGGAATTCCCTAACATAGTATTAATTATGATGTTGAGATTGCAAGTACATCCCCGATCGATTCCCATTAATGATCGATGTCCCAGTTACAAAGAAACCAGCCAACCAGCAGCTTGCGAATTATATTATATTTGACCAAACATATGGCTGATTTCCCATTCATTATTGATTGATTGTCCCTTAAGTAACGTCCTTGTCACTTAACCAAATTAAACGTAACTATACACACACAAGAAACTTCTCTACCCAATAACCCTTCCCCTGCTGTCGGGCCTTCCCAAATACTACATTTAGTGTTTAATATAAGTTTCAATTGATTTTTTAGGACATTAAATAAGATAGATAAATTACTTTAAATTATATATATTCTGAAATATTTATATTACCATTAAATTATTATAAAACAGTTAAAAGTTAAACTAAGACTTATATTAACGATCGAATCGAGTTAGTATATGTCATGGTCTGCCATTAATCCTGTGAAGCATTCATCAAAACCGCATCTAATAATTAATAAGCAGTCTAGTTTGATTATTTCACCAATCAAATTTAAGGCATCAACTTGGACAATTAATTAATAGTGTTGAATGCGTGCGGGTGTCAGAAAATTGACAATAATATTGAACAAGTCAAGAGGAAGAAGATGAGAGAATGAAACTAAACCCAGTCTTCCCTTCACAGCACATTACCTACTCCTATGTTTTTGACGTCAAACACATGGAGGTTTACAAACTAATATAGGCTCATCTATGGACGCCTTTACATCAAATTTGACATTTCTATATAGAAAACAATACAATAAGAATTTATAATCAATGTTACACACGTTACATTCATTGTTAAATTACAAAAATTTTTGAATCCATCCTTATTAGACTTCATGCAAATAAGAATAGAATTTAATAGCGGCCGTTAATATCCTTCTATGATAACACAACGAATTTATAATTGGTCTGTTTGGGAAAGCGATAGAGAAATATTTTTAAGCAAACCGAGGTAAATATGTGGAGGATATTATCTTATTTTACAGAAAAATACTGTTGAACGTACTTTTGGGTGAGAGCTTATTGTTTCCAAACAAGCACAACGAAGAGCAGGGTGGTATTACTGTACATTCCGTTGACATATTAAAAACACGTTCGATGCATGTTGGTATTATTAATGTACAACCTAGTATTTACGCAATAATATGCTTATGCTGTATTTCCTCGTACAACGTACTACATAGAAGAGACAAACCACCAAATCAACAATTATTATATATTATCCACATCTCTCTCTAGGGTTTATTGCCTATAAATCCATGCAAGGATAACCATCCAGTTTCCTCCGTATGTACAGATAGCTTCCAACTTATTCATCTCCACAAAGCCTGAGGTTAACCCTAATTATTCTGATCACCAGAATGGGTCGTAGTGAAGGTTACAGAGCGGTGGAAAACACCTATACGGTGACGGTGAGGAAGCAGGATGTGGTGGCTGCGGTGTTGCCCTTGCAAGAGCATTGGCTTCCTCTCTCAAACCTCGACCTCCTTCTGCCGCCGCTAGACTTCGGGGTTTTCTTTTGCTACGACAAGCCGGCAGCGGCCTCCACTACCACCAGCACCGGGAGTGCTGCGGTGGTGGGGGCGCCTAAGAAGGGCTTGGCTGGGGCTCTGGTTTCCTTCTACGCCTTGGCGGGTGAGGTGGTGGCCAACTCGGCCGGCGAGCCGGAGCTCCTCTGCAACAACCGTGGGGTTGATTTCGTGGAGGCTGAGGCTGACGTCGATCTCACAAGCCTGGACTTGTACAACCCTGATGATTCTATTGAAGGCAAGCTTGTTCCACACAAGAAACACGGTGTGCTTGCTGTTCAGGTGACATTATCATAAATTCTACGTAGTATAAACTGTGAAGTTAAAAGAACATTTGTTGCTCTTATCACAAAAATAATGAAGGCTCATTAAGAGAAACCCATGTTATCTAATATTCTAATTACTAAGTTGTCTGATTACTGTTAATACAATCTTATCACCGATTAGACATTATAATGGGAATGATTAAGCATGCGTACTTCTCAATAGGACTATTATGTCTAAATTATGTTATAGATAATATGTCGTTCCATATCCCATCACCAATAGTATTATTATGTTATTTTTTAGCAAACAGTATTATTATGCTCATTGAAATAGATATAATTTACCAAAATACACACACATATATAATTATTATATTCAGTTATTATTAAATATCTTCCCAATTGCAGGCAACATTTCTCAAGTGTGGTGGGTTAGTAGTGGCATGCTCCTTCGATCACCGAATTGCCGATGCGTACTCAGCCAACATGTTCCTCGTCTCTTGGGCCCAGTTGGTCCAGTCGGCCCAGCCCGCAATCTCCCCTCTTCCCCAGCGACCATGTTGCCGCCGATCTCTATTCAGTCCACGGCGGCCCGGTCACTTCCATCCTTCCATCGACCGCATATTTGTCCCAGTCACTCAGCTGCCTCCTCCAAAGCAACCCAGTGCCGAATCCGAATCCGACCCTGCCATCAGTCGGATCTACTACATCACCGCCGACCAACTTAACCACATTCGGTCGCTTGCGAACCCATCATCAGGCTCAAACGCCGTCGTCGTTGACGGCTTGAAGCGGACCAAGCTCGAGTCTTTCTGCGCCTTCTTGTGGAGGATGGTTGCTGCGACTACCAAGAGCAAAAGGGTCACCACAAAAATGGGAATTGTGGTCGACGGAAGGAGAAGGCTCAGCAATGGTCGTGACAAACAGAGAGCCTCTCTCATGGGGTCATATTTCGGGAACGTGCTTTCCATACCGTACGGCGAGAA
>JANTPZ010004894.1:0-15879 GCA_025593235.1 Vachellia pachyceras | reverse complement strand
GAGCTGAATTTGGTTGGGTGTGCAGGGTTATGTTGCAGAACAGTTTGACTTGAACTGTAATGAAGCCTATTTATTTAATTTAATGGATCAACTGGGACTTGTATAGTGCTTGTTTGGGAATTCCGTTGGGAAAATGTATTTTGCAGATTTTGAGGCATTTTAGGAATTTCGAGATGGTTTTACGGATTTCAAGATGGTTTTTATGAATTTCGAGATGGTTTTTACAGATTTCAAAATGGTTTTGTCTCGGCTTACATGCACCGTTTGGGAAAATAGCTTCCCAAATAGGCACATACGAGTAGGAGGGGGATCTCACTATTCAACAGGATTATCGGCGATAGCAATAAAGAGAGTATTTAAGTGAAGTGCAATAAACAAGGATTTGGCACGAATACAGCCAAGTGGCCGCTGCCAATTGAGGACTACTGGTCAGGTCTGATGTTGGGGATGCGTTTGACAATTGACACAGACAAGGAGGAGAGGGTTTGGAAGGAACTGAGGAGGAGGGGGAATTTAAAAAAAAAACAAGGGGAAATAAAGAGAACAGGTTATTACTTAATACTTATTAGAACATTAAGGTTGAGAGAGAGAGAGAGAGGTTTGAGCAAACCAAGGTGAGGGGTCAATGATTGCAGAGTGGGATGGTGCATGCAAAGCAAGTAGTCAGGCTGCATCATAGCCTTACCAGCCGGATGGCTCTCCTTTTCATGTCACAATCTTTGACTATTTCCACTCTTTCTCTCTGTGCCAATAGCAACAGGTGAGGCTAACCCTGTGACCTGACCCAATTTAAACGTCAACTTGTTCGTGGTGTGTTTGAAGAAAAGAGTTTATAGATTTTCAGGTATTTTACAGATTTTAAAATAATTTTATATATTTTGAGATAGTTTTAATGAATTTTGAAATAATATTTATAGATTTCAAGATGATTTTATATTAAAATCTGTGTACTATTTAAAAAACGGTGTTCCCATCCATTCTTTAAATATATAAAATAACCTAACAGTTAAAATTAATTAAACCTTAGAGATAAATTTTTTCAAACATGCCATTTTTTAAGATGGCAAGTGAAATGAGAGGGATAGAATGGGTGAAGCAAAGAGGGGATAATATTAGATGGGAAAAAATAAATTAAACATACAATTAATTGACGGTAAAATTAAAAATGTATTAAATTTGTAGACATAATAAAATTGTTGTTTATATATATAATCATGTCTATGAGAGAGAGTTTTACTTATCTGATTATATTTATAAGTCATTTTACATAAATTACGAAAAATCTTAAATCGTATTAACTTTATCCTTATTTAATCTTCATTAGTTCCTTAAGTCCTTTTTATATGTAACAACTATTCAAATTATACAAAACAAACTAGAGATTACCATTAGTTAAAACAATTAATGAGTAAGATATGTAATTTTTCCTCAATCATACCCTTGTGAAAAAATGAATGGGAACAGAGCGGAGGGATGATAAGTGAAAAAATCGAGAGAAATGCATAATTAATCAAGGGTAAACATGAAAAAATGCATTAAACTTTTAGATAAATAAATTGTTGTTTATATAAAAGGCCAAATCTACGAGAGAAAATGGTTCCGTTTGGTAAAGTTTTTCAGAAACCCAAAAGCACGTTCAATAGTGTTTTTCGTAAAACGAGATACTCTTCTCCACATATTTATCTCGGTTTGCGTAAAAGTACTTCTCTACCGCTTTACCAAACGGAATCAATATTATTTATAAATAAAAGCATATGGAGATAGAACATGGAAGTAAATTAACACATAATGAATAAAGATAAAATTGTACGTTAATATGAAAAATTTAATGAAGTGATTTATAAGTATTCTTTTTCTACCTTATAAATAAAATCAAAAGTGTATAAGATATAAATAACTACTTTAGTTAAATTGTTTTTTTAAATCTTCAATAAATATTCAAATTAAAATATAATAAGATGAATCTATCATGTCAATAAAAATGTTGGTTAAAATTGATAACCATGTAAACATATTATTTTTCTAAAATACATTACATATGGAGAGATGAGTAGGAGAAAAAAATAAAAGAAAAATAAGATGAGACATATAATTAACTAGTCGCAAAAGAAAATATGACTGCGCCATGGAATGCGTGCGAGGACGAGCTTTGCAGTAATGCTCCCGGGAGAATGGATTAGATGGAAAATTTAGTATGGTACGAAAAATTTATTGACTTGTGAGGAAAGAAGAAGAAGAAGAAGAAGAAGAAGAAGAAGAAGAAGAAGAAGAAGTTACTGTGAGACATGATAACATTATTTAGTTGGTTGAGATCTCACAGTAATTTTTGTTAAATTAATAAAGCCAATGTTTTTCTGATCCACAATAGTGTGTGTGTGTGTGTGTGTATGTATAGGTATATCTTTGATTTTGAACAATTGGATGTACCGCCTGTGCAATATTGCTGAAGTGAGTCTTACTGTTATTTATAACATTCGAGTAAAATCGAATCTCTGATGAATCTAAGAAGCGTCCCAACAAATTATGGGGCATCAACGTGTGGATAACCTAGAAAAATGCATCTTTTGACATGCACAAGGTATTATAGAAAAGTCTTTCAAACAGAGTAGAGCACGTAGACAGAAAGAGATGAAATGGAAATAGGTATAAAAATAGTGGCCTTTTCTGCCTCGCGCAGACACACATTCACATTTTAAGTCACCAAACATTCAAATATCTTCATTAATACAGCTCTTCTATTTTATCTATAGAAAATAATTGCTATATTTCCTTGTCATTGTCAGTGAATCCATCACTTTAGATTGACATAAGAGCTTATTTATTACGTTGAATACTGATTAATCTGCATGGAATTTGAAACAGATCCTTGCTCTACATGATTTATAAATTGTTTGATTTTCTACAGGTAAAGGCCACTATTATAAACTACACAATTGAGATGCTAATGCTAACTTATTTATCTTTTTCAAAAAAAAGTAATTCTTAAAAGATGATGAGAAGAGTGAGGCACATCAAGCAAGCTATCGAGCATGAATGAATATAAAATATGCAGTCTTATTATTAAATGGAAAAGAATCAGAACCGCGGATGGAGTAAAGAAAAGAAGCATGCATGAAAAAAGTTGAAGTACTTTAGCTTTAAAGCATACAAGAGAACATAAAAAGGAACCTCCGAAAAGGCTTTGGAGGGTAAGGGGTCCTTCGCTTTTGCTTTCGGCTATGTCTCATCAACTTAAGTCCACGTCCATGGCTTCCCTCCTTCCCTTTTTGTTGAATAAGAAAATAAGTTCACAGCCCAAAATATCATAATGAATATTCAAACAATCACTTTTCGCAAATAAGATTTGTTTAAACTTAAGTGTGAGGTTTAACTAATTGATAAGCCCTTTCATTACCTACTTAAGTAATTGCTTAGGGCTTCATATTAAACAAGTATTGCCGTTTAAGGACCACTTCTTGCTCATATGGTTCTTTTTATTTTTAATTTTTTTTGCCAACACATATAATTCCTTTTATAACATAGATATATAAGGTTTTATTTTAATTCTATTTGAAAGGTGCATTATTAAATTTTTCATATGAAAATACAATTTTACCATTCATTTAATATAATGTAGATTTTATTCTCATGGATTTATAATGCATACCAAATAAAAATAACGCACAAATTGTTAAATTTTAAAATATAGTTGATGAGGTTTAAGATTTTTCTTAATTTTAGTTAAATGTGTTGAAAGTAATTAGGATTTATGATCCATCCGCATGTTTTGGTATGACTTGACAGAAGGATATCGAATTCCATTTTTTCCTAAATGAATCCTTTAAAAGGAAGACATAAAATTAGAAAATATGATTGTTGTGAGTGCATTTTAAAAACGTAATAAAAAAATACAAAATTGTTGAATGATAATAAATGTATGCTAGATATGTTTTCACAAATTAATTAAAGTTTTTGGGTGAAGGCAAATTTAATAAAGTTTTGTGCATGTCAAATCGTCTTTGCATTACAAATACTACAATAGTTAGTGTTTGATTTATTGAAAAATAAAATAAAGTATAAAATAGAATTAATCAAATTAACACAATAATGTTAATAATTATTATACCACCAAGTATTTTTCACTTTTGAATATCTAGAAAACTTTTTAAATTATCAATAATAAAAAGGAGAGAGAACTATGGCTTTTAAACAAAACTAATATCTATAAATAAAATATGTAAGAAATAAATTTTGAATAATTAGATAGAATCTCCCGTGCATTGCACGGGTATATGTATCTAATTTTATTAAAAGATAAAATTAATGTAGTCATATAATAATTTATTTAAACGCATATATTTAAACCCGTTTTTATTTATCATCGAACATTAAACATGCATGAAAAGAAAATGTTGTCACTATAGGAACATTTGATTATTGATGTCAATTACACAATGTTTTGAAATACTTCTCTATAAACCACATTTGTTATCCTGTTGGTTGGTTTCTTGTTGAAATCAAGTATAAAAATCTTAATATCATCCATAGATTTCATCATCAATAAGACAACATATAATTGATCATGAGTGAAGACGGGTTTAGGTAGGTACAAACCGACATTACTCATGATTTGCCCTTGACTTTTATTGATTGTCATGGCAAATGATTACATGTTTGGAAATTATCTTATTGTTATTGTGAATGGTAATTTAGATTCTAATGGATTCATGTCCACTCGACGGATCAAGACTTTATGACTTGTGCTTGTACCATTGAGTCCGACTGATTTTATGAAGTGTTTACCAAGGTATGTGACCTTCAATCTTTTGCCATTACATAACCCTGCATCTTGATCTATATTCTGCACAAGCATTATGGGAACTCCTACCTATAGTGCAAGTCTATGAGGAGGTAAGTCATAAGATTTTATGATGTTCAAGAATTCTGTAGGATATAACTCTTCGAATGATGCCTCGCCTTGATCAGCTTTATTCATAGAATCAGAGTTGAAATATTGAAGAACCTCACCAGGTAATAAGTCACACATACAATCATTAATCTCTTAAACCACTTCAACGGTTGGTGATAGAATAGATGTGTCTGTTAGATACTTAGAATCATACAAATGTTCTAAAAGATTAGGGTATGTTGATTGAATTATTGATTACAAAGGCTTCGTAAAAGTTGATAAAACTATTGCAATCTAAGTGATCGCCTAAAACTCTCGAGGAACATGTCTCTAGATCTTTAACTATAAAAGGTTTCACGAGAGTCGATTATTCTCTTGTAACTCAACCTTATTCTATCCATAATATAAATCATAAGTTAATACTTGTTGAGGAAAAATTTCTCATTCATCCTTAAATAACTGAATATGAATTGCTTCTTAAATAAGGAAATTAGTAATCCTAATATAGTTTAAAATATTAAAAATATAATAACATAATGACAAATACTTAAATTAAATCAATTATTAAATAATATTCTTGAGATCTTTAATTGACACTCATATATCTGCGATAATATCCTAAAATATAAATAATTAATATATTCTAAAGATCCTTAAGAGGATTCAAAATATCTAAAAGATAGATCAAAGCTTTCTAATAATCAACTAAATACAAAATGACATGCTCATTTTTTTAAATAATAAAATTACACATAAAATAAAAATAAAAAGATTTAATTGTCTTCTTCCAAGTGATCTCATAATAGATGAATGTTAAGTAGGATATCTAATGGGATTGACAAAGTGTCCTTTAGATTCCTATCAAACATTACAAAAAAGCTTATCCTCACAAGCTTGATCTATATTCCTCACAGCTTGATCTATAAGCACTTGTTGAGCTGTGTCCATGTATCACTAATAATTCCATTGAAGCTAGTTATGACTAACTTATAGCGGGCGTATCACTAAGGCCATGAAGTAGGCATAATAGTTAAGTTATACAATGCTAGTAGCCATATATTTTAATTACACTAATCCCAGTTGTACATACAAGGTATAGAAAGTTCTAACCTGTCTATGAATAGGGAACCAAATATGTTTATGGAAGGTTTTTCTTGACCCGTTTTTTGATGGGTGGGTTGCGAAGCGGGTTTTCTTATTTAAAGTTGATTTAGATCATCCCATCTTAGTTTAAAAAGAAAAATATTCTTGAGGACAAAAAATACACGATTGCAAGGACAAACGTGTCTTCTCATTCATATTGTCTTCTCTTTCCCTCGTTCTTCATTTAAAACAAAACTCTAAATTCTAATTTAATTGCAATCTCAGTCCAACATTAGTACAAACAAAATGGATTAGATGAATCTTCTGAATAAAAGTCTCTTTAAGTTTTCATGAATGGTCATTTTCCATGGATGTGTCTTCTTCATAAATGGATGGACCTTTTTTCATCATGGGACTCTGTATAATGGACCCGTTTGGGAATACGGTGGAGAAATGCTTTTACGTAAGTCGATGTAAATATGTGGAAGAGATTATCTCATTTTACGGAAAAACACTGTTGAATGAGCTTTTGACTTTTCTAAACGGAATACCAAACAAACCTAATAATAATTCTTCTTCAAAGAGTACTTCTGTCCTTGAAAGTTGTGACCCATGAACAAGGTCCTCTGGCCTTTAAAATGTAAATATAAAAGCACCTCATTTTAACTTTGCATAAAACACATTTTGACTACAAAAAATGTAAATATAAAAAAAACCATTTTGCATTGTTAATGTTTAGTTCGTTAAAATATTGTTGCTTTATGTCTTTAAAGAGCATATTTAAGGTTTTGAATTGCTAAGAAGAGCATAATGCTAATTTCGACATCCGTTACCAAAAATAGGACTCGTTCATTCCATGGAAGGAGAAGAATTCCATTCCCACACAAGCTTTTCCAATGTGAATGAACTATATACCAAACACATGCAACTAACTCAATTTTAGAGGCAATAAGTGGGAAGGAAGCTACTTTGATCTCAAACATGCTTTCATGTTCAAGTTACGGGTTGGATTAAAAATGGAGAGAGAAGATGCACTCAAATGGAACTTCTTGTCTACCATAATGCACAGCCAAAATAGTGATTCATGATAACAGGGTTGAATATAGCAAAAATGGCTAAAGTTTGAATCATTGTTAGGAGATGTACTCACGTTTATTACATAACAATGCTTTGAACAACATTGTCTATACTTAGAGGATACATGTGTTTAGGGAAAAAAATAGGGAAATTTATTGTTTGGTCCCATATAGTGAAGATATTTAGGAAATGGTCTCAAATTTTAAAATATTTAAAAAATGGCCCCATTGACAACAATGCAATGCATGGTGTTGTCACTTGACAACACCTGACAACACCATGCGTTGCATTGTTGTCAATGGGGCCATTTTTTAAATATTTTAAAATTTGGGACCATTTGATAAATAAATCCCTTACGTGGGACCAAACAGTAAATTTCCCAAAAAAATAAAAGTAATTCATGGCTTCATTTCATTCTCCTAAAAGCGCTTGACCTTTCGCATATCTATTTATAATATCCAAGTTTTTAGTGCACCATATTTGCGTGCACATGCCTGGAACAAATAGTTTTAGTATAACCAACCCATTTACTCTGACGAGTAACTAAAACCTGCAACAACTCAGCTCAACCAGCATCGTAGAACTATATTACCAATAGATTAATCAATTAGGAGCATTCAGCATGAGAAAGAATATGATGGGGGGTTTCTTCTTCCGCAGCGTTTGTCTAAGTTATCAAACGGAAAAGATCATAGAAGTGGAACAATAATTGGAGGGCATCATTCATACTCGACTATTTATCCAAAAGAAGGCCCCAAACACATTTTAAAGACACGTGTTGGAGGGCCACATATACTCATTATTTTAGAGCAATCATGCCACCTGTGTGCCACCAAATGCGATCCCATTTGATTAAAGCTTGTGCTGCTTTTTTGGTTTTTCCTCTCTTTCTCATAATATTTCATGCCTTGAGAATATTAGTTAAAGGAAAAACATAACAAGATGGACCCCTAGGGGACCATAACAGCACTCCATGTTATTACTAGATTAATATATGGACACCGAGAAATGCATAAACTATGGACTTTACTACATTTGTCAACATCTGCTTCTGAAGTTATACCTGTTTCTCTATATCAGGGACAGACATGGAAGATCTTCAACAACCAGAGTGCCAACAAGAAACTGGAAAAAGTGACCGACAATTGTTGATCTAAAATATAACAAGACGGACCCATTACTAAGAAGTAAGAAATATAGACACTGAAGAATGCAATTATTTTGGATTTCCTGAGTTTGCTGAATTGTACTTCTTAAGTTATACCTATTTCTCTGTATCAAGAAACAAACAAATAATACTGACGGGTTCAAGTCCCATGGGCTTAATGCTTCGGCTGAAAGTGCATGGGCATGAGTCCGATAGCTGGTAGATCCTTTAAAGAAACGAACATAAGATATTACTAATATGACAAGATGGACCCCTAAGGACCATAATAACAATTCTCTAGATTAGTAAGGAACATAGACATCGAAGAATGCTAATACTTTGGACTTTACTTCGTTTGCCAGCAACTGCTGATGAAGTTTAACCAATTTGTCCACATCAGACAAACATGGAAGACATCAAATAAGCAGTTTCGATGAGAAGCTGATAAAAGTGGCTAACCAATGTAATCTAAATACAGAGCTTCTACCACAACTGATTTCACAATTCCTAATCAGCAAATATATATATATATATATATAGAGAGAGAGAGAGAGAGAGAGTTCATCCGTATGCTAAAAGAATACCATGAAACTCGCAATTGAATAACCAAAGGGATACTTGAATGAGGGGTGTAGGACCCTGTTTTGATTTGTCCAAACATACCGACCAAACCTGAGATTTTTTTTAAAAATGATCTTGAATATATGTTGTCTCTGGATCAAATGATCTTCGATACGTGTTTATGATTTCTCAATCTTTCATCTGTAATTATCAGCGGTTACAAAGTTTAGGCTCCTAAGAACCCAACGATTAAAATCGCCGAGACGAGATCTTCCCCTGATTCCAAGATCAGCCCCATTTGCCCCGTACAATCGTAGACTTCTTCCTCAACAAATGCAAAGACAACTCTGGAAACTGTTCTTATCATCAACGAAACAAGTGCATACCTAGACTTTCGAAATGACTTGGTGTGCTTTCAGAGGAAAGAATGTGAAAATTTGTCTTAGACGAAATGAATAGAATATAAGTTGCAATGACTTGACAATATTATCCTAAACAGCTCGCCTGAAAAATTTCAGATGGGACTTTCCTATTATCTGTTCATTTCAACTTATTCATATTCGCACATTACACAAAATCTTTTTATCCAAAAAAAGAGTTATACAACTCTAAACTATTCATGCTCAACTATACGAGACATCTCTCAATAACAGAAAATCTGGGCCTGAATTCCTTGAGAAATTCTACAAGCTAATCAGAAAAAGGGGAGGAGGGGGTGGGTGAAGGAAGAAACGACAGAAGCCTTATGGCTGTTGTTGACTGCGTTCAACTGAATGATCTGTACATTTGAGAAAAAGTGAAAGATGAACTCATTTGGGTATACAGATTCTGAAACTGAATATCATCTCTTAAAAAGTGGCAGGTAAAATGTTTTTTCTAATTAGTTTTGTCAGCTGAAACATCCATGAAAGACCAAATTAACTAAAAGCCATCAAATATGTCCTTGTTGGCCTACCAAGATGTGTTATGCTAGATATCGTTGCAATGAATATTCATATGGACAATGGCAGTCTTCTTTCTCTCTTTCTCGCCAGTGTTTGCCTAGAGACTTTTAGGCGTATAAAAAGCAATATACTGAGGCATACCACAACCAAGAAAATCCAAAAGCGCCTGAAGTAAAGGGCTACACAGGCTAGCACTGAAAGCATGCAGAATAATAAGGTGAAAATAATTGCCACAGCAACATCAACCCTGCAAGAAGTTAACACTAATGTCAATTATAATTACATCAGCAACTACATGGTCCTCTATAAAATTACAATCTGGACTAACACTGAAATGATATCATTGAAAAGTCAAATTAAAATAGAAGGAAGGAAGGAAGGAAGGGCAGAAGGAACTGTCAATCCGAAATGCTAGCAAAATATATTATTTCATTAACCAGCTTGAATGCAAAGGATATTGATGGATCTCAAATTGGTAATGTATCTCGTATCTAATAGTGGACATGACACGTCAGCCAAGTTTATAGTAGGTAGAAAATAACAAATAAGAGGGGTAAGCTGGCAATAACTGAGGTTGGTTTTTGAATTTTATTTTTATAACATAATAGCAAGGTTCCATCAGATGTCTGACGCAGTGACACCTACATTAATTAAATCATCCATGCCCACTCAAATAAATTTTCTGCCATTCTATATCTTACTTCCATATCACCCTCAATTAGCATCCCTTTAGCTCAGCTTCAAGGATGCAATGCTCATATATATCTAATATTTAAATTTGTCCAACTCTCCCTTTATGAGAACCGCATCCTCATTTCAGCATCAAGGGTCAAGTGCCAAAAAAGTGATTTAAGGGTTTCATGTGCCACAAGAACTATCGCAGCTCTTCAAAAAAATGAAAAGCTTGAGTTTGGTTCAGCTTATTTAGCAAATGAAGGATTTGAAGAAGATATTAAGGGAATGTAATTCAGGAGACAAGCTCCAAAGTTGCTGTCCAGCTTATTAAGTTTAAAATTACTTGTGCTGTTTGCAATCCATTCAATAGTACATCATATCCACAGAACTATTTGCATCTGCTTGAGCTAGGCTTGACCACACATTTTAGCTTGATCAGAGTGCCAGGCTTGACATGTTGTAGCTGAGAACAGGCATGGACTTAGCAGTATTCAGATTTCACAAAACAGACACTAGATTTAATTACTTTTGGCATTCTGTTGTAAAATGAAGACAGTATATAACATTGCAATTGGTACCCAGGCTGGAAACTGGTTGAACGTATGCATCCCTTGTCCTCCATTCAATGCTATGTTCTCTATATATGAACAGTGCTATCACTTACAGTTCCAAATGTAGTGCTCAATATAAACAATCCTTTATTTTCCTTTAATGTTCGAAACTAGTATGCTATCACCCACAGACCCAGATAATGCTACGTCTCTAGGTCCCTAAGGGTTGCAATGAGGTTTCAAACTTTCGATCTACGATTTTTTTAAAGAGTTTTTGTAAAGATGACTGACACACTCTCAGCTACTTGTCTAATCTTCAGTTTGATCTTTAGAGTCTGAGGTCCTAGAAGTATGCAATGTATTTAGCCATCTAAAAATCACATAAACAAAAACCAAAAAGTCTATCCGCATTTTTTATTAAAAAAAGCAAAGAGAGGGGTGAAGTATTTTCCTTCCCATAATTGCCAACAACAGTTGATAAAAAACCCATAAGCCATAAAAGCATCAAAGAACAAAATTTAGGCTTTGTTTGTACTGTGTGTCATAGAAATACATGATTTTATAAACTACTTCCATATAAGATGCAGTTTTTTTAGTAACCATTGTCTCTGGAAGAAAGCTCAATCTTCACTTCTGTTATGTATACTGCTAGATAAACAGGGGGGAAATCCTTCACTGATACTTTATAACCAAACATAAAAAATAGCTGAAAATGTCTTCAAGCAAATCATCTCTACAGAACAAATCAAACCTAATGAGCAGAGTCCACAAAACATCTAAGCATTACTTTTGCTAGTAAAAATCCAAAATCCATCGTACAGTTGACAAAAGTGCACATCCTAAGCACAATGGCCATTTTCATTCAAAAGAAACGTTGGCAAATCAAGGCATGGGCATGTTCACCAAGCTCCTTCATGTTTGAAACACAATGTTTGATTTTCAGGATAATGCTTAGCAGATGCTCATTCATTGATTAGGAAAAAAGGTATACCCTGCTTACACCTACGACCTTGGACCCAATTGTAAACACTTTATCCTAATCAATATTACCATAAGTATGAAGTCGTGGGTTCAAACTGCATGGGTATAACTACAGATTGTTGGGAAATTCAGGTTCAGCGATGTTCATCAACTCACATTTTGTTTTGTCATTAATCTGTTGGATTGGTGTCAAAGTAAGGTTTGGGTTGATAATCTGAACATAAGGATGTAAGCGGTGAAACTGCAGAATGTAAGGTCTGGGTTAATACTTTGAACATAAGGATGCAAGTGGTGAAACTCTAGAATGTAAGAGGCTGGCCATCTCTTTCAAGTCGCATTTGGTCAGTGCTTGATCATGGCAATTGATATTAGATCAAGACCATGTGTTCAATTCCACAAGGAGAAGCTGGTAAACACAGATTTGACTGCATCATAAATTCTTGGGATTGAGTCATAGCACTGCTCCCTGTGAAAAAAAAAAGAGTTGGGTTCTAGCTGACAACAAAGTGTCTCTAACAAATGGAAATAGACTTAATTACCCGAGCTCAGCTCCTAGGACATGCTCCTTAACCAAAATTTGCAAATGACACTAAATAGGCTCTCAAAGTGATCCTAACCAGCAGTATGCCAAAATTTTCAAGCATTGAACAAATAAATATACAGATAGAACGAATTAATCCATAAAACAAATTTTCAATGAAATACAACAACTTGAAGAGCGAGTAAAGCGACAGTTCAAAATGCCATCTCCCACCTCTACTAACATTACAGGTAGAGCTAAACGAGGGCTTTCCATACCATTAAATTAGAAACCTAAAATCAAAGAAAAATGATAGTCGAGTTCAAAACGGTACCGAGTATTGATATGGGGTTTGGGAGAAAAGACTGTGAGAGCAGAGTACTTGTGCTGGGATCGGATCTGGTAATCTCTGAGCTGCTCGACGAGTTTGGATCGGGTTATCATTTCCAGGGCCACAGGTCTAACCTTATCCTTCACCTTCAATCAGAAACTTCGAAGACAACGAAAAAATTGAAAATAGGAACCGAGTTAAGCTTTGCAAGCTCACTAATCTGGGTGCAAACCTTACCCAAAATTCATTCGTATGAAGAGAGACTGGTTGTGACCTGCGAGTTGTGATGGCGAACCACGATTTGCAAATCCTTGGGCTTGAGTGTATGAATTAGCCGAAGAACTACCAATTTGTGAGCGCATTAAAAAAAAAACAAGAAGCTATTTGTGAGTGCAGGCACCAGCAGAAGAATTCCCAATAACGAAACATTTTCGATTAAAATTTTATTTTCTCGTGAATTTATGAGACTGTAATTAATTTTTACTATAAAACAAATGATGCATATGCCTTTTGAGCCCCGTCATTTGACTAACATGACATCAGTCAGCAGCCATGAATATATATATATATATATATTTATTAAGAAAATTAATGTTTTGGTATTCAGACCCAGTTATAATTCAATCAATGAACATTAATTTGGTAGCACTCAGTAATTATAATTTTAACTCTGTTGTAACTGAGTGCATGAACCTTAACTCGTTGCAAATCAGTCGTATAGTTTTAAGCATTTTATAATTTTGGTATATATATTTTAGAAAATAAATTATATATAATAAAATGTCAGAGACTAAATTATAAAATTGTTAAAACTATAGGGATTGTGTTACAACCAAATCAAAACTATGAGGATTAAGTTGCACTGAGTCAAAAGTTGAGAGAGTAAAAGATCAATGTTCCCTTTTCATTATTATAAAAATTTCAGAGTTGGGTCCTAAGGCTTATCAAGGTTAAGGCACATCCTCTAGGCTCGTATGCCAATATTTTTATATCCATAGCAGGATTTTAATCAACCAACTTGTATATTATGAGTCAATTACTTACAAAATGGAAGTTGACTAATTACACAAAAGTTCAATTACAATAAGGAGCATACAATGATAATTATAACTTTGGGTTTAAAAAATAATATGTTTACACCATTCACTTATCATTTTGACTTTTTATAATTAAATCAATTCATTATAATTGAATATCTTTTGATTAACAATGCAGATATGACAGGAATGTTAAGAAAAGAAAAGAAAATAATGGAGAAAAACGTATATAATCGTCAGCAATCACACAACAAAATTAGTAAACCCATTTTTGTTTACCATCTACTTTAGGAGCTAAGGGTGATTATCAAACCCTAAACTTATAGGGAGTAACTCTCCAATAACTATACTTTTAGAGTCCAATCAAAATTAACTGCTTCCTCTCTTGCTCGTTCTCAAATTAAAAACATTGCTGCTCTCAAATTGATATTATTTAAATTAATCAAAGTGTCACCTTGCAACAGAAATTACAAATTAAATTACAAGGGAGTATGTAGGATGATTTTTTTTTTTGCCAGCAAGATGGATTAAACTGTATAACAATACGGCATTATTGTTAACTTACCTAAACAATTACCTTTGGTCTTAAATAATATAAGAGCTGGTTGAATTTTATATGAAAGAGGTTAATTACACATAATATATTCTGCGACTCTCAGCTAGTCGACTATTCCTAGAGTTCCTTCAACCTTCAAATAATCTTAACTGCACATTTCATAATATCGCCCATGGTCCTCTTGCATCAGCATCAAGGTGAGAGTTTCAAGTTTCACCATACAGCTACGTAATAAGCAAGGTGAAGCTTTACTTTGACTGACACAACATTGGAACGAAACGTGGGATTAATCACTTAATCAGTGGCCACACTATGTCCATTGATTTTTCTGTTCCCTCTTGATCAAACCCACCATCAGAGTGCTTATTTAGTTTGCACGCTCAAAACACGTTGCACTCAAAACACGTTTGCAAGGTGACACTTCTTTCATATATGTACTTTAGAATTCATAAAATCATTCTTCCAACGGATTCCTAAATACACACAAAAGTGATAATAGCCAACCATCCCACCGAAGATGATATCACTGGTATCTGGCTTGCATGTGTTTGGTGGACAATTGCTAGATGTCACTTTGGGCCAACTTGATTCCCTGCGATAATAAACCTTTCCACTCTAAGTCTTGATGTGACTAGTCTCAAAGTCCAAAGTGCCTTGGGTATACCTTGATTAAATTTAAAAAAGAAAAAAAGAGCTTCTTGTCCTCCTTGTTAGTAATGGTCACTTCTTCTGCGTGCCTTCACTGTTCAATTCTTGGTCAAGCTTTTTGTTGTATACAGCACACAAAAACATCAGTGGATCTTCCAACTTCTCTGCAACATTGTACTCATCCTGGTGGCAGCAACACCTGCAAATAAATAATTAATCCGAGTCGCGTCTGATGACACTGTCCTTAAGAGCTATTCCGCGACTACCGGCAAGTAAGTTGCGGCACTCCCCAGGATTAAACGGATTCTTCCTGTAAGGATACAGGGATACAGAACTAGCGGAAGATAATAGTACTCAGTAAGGTAGAACCAGAGGAGGAAGGAATGGTGCTCGAAAGCTCAAGAGCTGTATATAAAAACTTTTCATTTGAAGTCTTTATATAGACCATGGATTTCATAATAGACTTGGGCAAATTTAAGACCTGATAATGGTCAATTTAATTTCTTTAAACCCATTTGCAATCATATCCGATCAGTTTCAAAAGTTAGCATTGAAAGCAATTAATGAAATCCATTTAAAAGCAATAATGTTGTGGGCATAAAACCATTTATATAAAATATGGTTTATGGCATTAAGACAATGGGCACAGGTTATCTTATTATTGCTTCTAATGATCATATTAAAAACCTTTTCATTTCCAACGTACAAATTAGTCAATGCATTTAACACCCATTATGGTGTATCAAAAGCAATAATTATTTCAACCATTATAAAAAATATTAAAAGCTATTAAAAGTACTCTTAAAAATAAATAAAGTAATTTTGGATTTTTCCCAAAATTCTCCGATAAAATGTGCTAAGTCTGTGTTTAACATACGCA
>JANTPZ010004893.1:0-17054 GCA_025593235.1 Vachellia pachyceras | reverse complement strand
GAAAACCTTCAGCCTGCATTAATGGTCAACTTCATAACATGATACACATATTTTGGTTTAAAAAATAGTTGAAATTCTTAAGATATTTTTACTAAATAAATATGAGATTTCCTAAGTGATAAGGTTTTATTATCATTTTAAAAATAGTGGGACTTGTTGGAACATTTTTAAAATGAAAAGATGTGTTTTTTTTAAAAATCATGTTCTTATAAATTAAATAAGTTATATGAAGGTTTGTGTAGAAGCTATTATAACACTAAGAGTTAATAAGGTTAATGTCTATTTGGTTCATAACGATATGTGAAAATTTGTAACAGGTATTGGTCAGGATCGATCCTACATCTTATAATTATACCAGTCTCACTAAGTATGTTTATAACAGGTATTGATTGATATATGAAAATTTATAACAGGTATTGATATCCACTAATTAAAATTCCCTTCTCTCTCTCTCTCTCTCTCTCTCTATTCTTCAATCAAACTAAACAAATTAAAAGATTATCAAAATCATTTCCCTCCTCTCTGTTGAACCGAAAAGTTCATGCTTGTTGGGCAATGTAAATCCTCATTCATGTCAATTATATAAGTACACTCAGAACTGTATTACAGGAAGCTGAAAAGCAAGTTACAGTGTTGACAATGATCAAGCTTCCTAAGTATTTTATATTGATATCGATATATATATTGATTATATATTTATATTAAAAGGAAACCATAACAACAAAGCTTTGTTATATGCATGAATTAATTAATTGCATAATATTGATCATGTAAAAATACCAAATAGATCTTCATATTTCACCGTCCCATAGTTCTTGAATGGTCCTAAAAGGACTTGTGGTTTGATTAACTAGAAACTCTCCTCTCATTATCTTCTTCTCTTCCATTTTCTCAATCTCAAACATATCTTCATCTTCCAAATTCACATAACATGATGAGATATTCTCTTTCATCCTTTCTTCATTGAAGCTCTTCGCTATCACACTTGACCCTTTTAACAGTCCCCATCTCAATGCAACCTGTAACAACATTAGCAAATTTAGGTTAATTATACTAGATCATGTTATTCATATAAGAGCCATATGACTTTTTTTAGAGATTAAAAAATTGAATAAATTATTTAATTATAACATATATTCTGAAATATTAGATTTATCAGTTTAGAAGTATGGTAAATTAGTTTAAAAATAAATAAATATATCAGTTGATTAACTTCCTTAATCTCCCAAAAAAGGTTAAATGACTCTTATATTAAGGATTGAAGATAGTATTACTTCCATTCTTTAAATATAAGACATGATTGACTAAATTGAAGAGATTACTTAATTATAGCATATATTGCATTATCTTTCTTAAAAACTCATGCACATCTTAGATTTATAGATTATATATCAGTTTATAATTCAAACAAATTAATTTTTAAAATGATAAATATAAATATTTTAAAGTAATTTAACCAACTTCCTTAATCCATTCATGTTAGTCAATTGGACCTTGTATTAAGAACAGAAAGTAATACAACTTTTATTTTATAGCTATGTGTAAGAAATTTTATAGCTTTTTTATAATTATTCCGGAAAAAAGTTATTTATATAATTGCAAAATTTTTAATACTGAGATAAAGCTTTACCTGAGCAGGGGTTGAGTTGCGTTTGTCAGCAATGGATTGGATGGTTGGGTGATCCACAACAGCCGTTGATCCCCACGCATTCCCAGGCCCCCCAATTGGTGAGTATGCGCTTACGTGGATCCTGTGGGCCCCACATGTCTCCCTCAGCTTCTCTTGCCTCCACATCGGATGCATCTCCACCTAATGATATATGAATAATAAATAAATAAATTCGTCGTAAAAAAGTTTCATAATTAACACAAGTTATTAATAATTTTGACTAGACTCAAAACTTTATTCTGTTCACTACACCGTTATGTGTGTTTAACGAAATTATAAGGATGAAAAGAGACAAAAATCCCACCAAATTTGCAAATCTCTAATTTGGACTCTGATCTGGAATAGTTTAATTATTTTCGTGAAATTCTTATAGAGACAAGTCCAGAATTAAATTCTGTTGTAGAATTACTTGAATACCCTAAATTTGAGGGGGGAAAACTAACAGTAACAATAGTTTGACAAGTGAGAACTATAACCTATCAAATGACAATAATTAACTGAAGTAATTGAAACCTAAATTCAGTAAAATGTTTTGCTGAATATCAATTATAACAAATAATTTGTAGAGAAAACTTAATTAGGTCATTTCACTACAAAAAAAAACTGAATTCCATAATATTCCTTAAAAGTTCTATATAAATATTAAGCTATTTGGAGAGACAAGTTTATGATTCTATGGCTTTCTACCGAATTATGAAGTGAGAAGTTTAACATTTGAATGTTGATATTAATTAAGGTTGTAACCTGATTAACAGCTGGAGGTATAGAAGCAAAATCCAGAAGGTTCTGAATCTTGGTGCTGCAGAAATTGCTGACACCAATACATCTACAAAGCCCCATCTCAAGGCATTTCTGCATTCCAATCCAAGTGCTCTCAATATCCAATTCTTCAAAGTCTTCTTCATTGGGCACAGGATAGTCCACCCATGGCTTCAACTTCACAGGCCAGTGCACTAAATACATGTCCAAATACTCCATCCCCACCTTTCTGCAATTCATATTCATTCATTCAACTTTTGAAACCTCAGAAATATGAATCGTATCTGATATTTCACTTCTATGATCATTTCCAGCGAATCAGAATTTGTTCAGTAGTGTTTGGTACAAAGAATTTAATACTCCTTAAGGTCATTTTCATAAGCAACAACTACTCGAATCACGTGAAACGAAGAGAATGAGTGAGTTAAAAGATTAGAGAGAAAATACGAGAGAGATGTGTAATTATTAATTGGGATAAAAATGGAGAAAAGTGCGTTAAAGTAAAATTGTTGTTTATATATAGGACTTCTTCCATGAGGGGGAATGTTGCTTATGAATAGAATTAGGGGAACAGTTGAGAAAGAAATAAAAAAGGGAATGTGAAATGGAACGTGTTATAAGTCCCATGTCGAAGAGCCCCCAATTAAACTGTGGTTTATAAGATCAAAGAATCTCTTGCGTCCAATTATCTAACTCACAGATCATGATTAGAAATCTAAAGGGAGAGCTTAACCTTGAAAGACTAAGATTCTGAGTAGAAGAGTGTTTGAATTTATAAACTATTCTTCATTTGTTAGGCTTCTCGAAGTGGGACTCGTATATGAATTGATTTATGGCAGAAATGCATTTAGCTCCCGTGATAGTGAATTGATTACTCTAAGGTTTCAAGATGTTGTTAATAACAAGTCGAGTAGTACCATTAACAAATGAAGCAGCTACCATTAACAGCTTTTTAGGACCTTAGAGTAATTAATTCATAGCGCGGGACCTTAAAGTAATTCTCCCTTTATTTATTATATATTGTTCAACACACACAGACACATATTGAGCTTAATTACCGTAGGGTTTGCTTTAATGCAGCAACAGGATCATGATGGTCACTTCCCCACAGTTTGGATGTCAAGAAAATTTCTTCTCTTTCAATCATTCCTTCTTCCATTGCTTTGCTCAATGCGCTTCCCACTGCTTCCTCTGAGCCATATATCTTTGCTGTATCAAAGTGCCTATAACCCACCTGCATATCAAAACTCAATACCATTAACAATCAATCTTCATGACCAAAATTAGCATGAGATTATAAGTATGAAGTCGTATGTGTATAGTAAGATTATAAGTACCTTTAGGGCATTGAGGATGGCAAGTTCTGTAGTCTTCCTATTATACGGGTATGAATAAGTTCCAAATCCCATAAGAGGCATTGTAATGCCACAATTCAAACGAACTTGATTACTCTTCATTCTCTCCCTCCCTCCCTCCCTCCCTCTCTGATCTTTCTTTCTTGTATAAACCAACAGTGTACATAGATGGCTCTCTCTATCTTCAACTACATTTATAGACCATTTCCTAGAAGTCAACATATAGTATATTTAGCTACTTTAGGGTTCTTGCAAACACAAAAAAGAATGTGTGTGTGTGTGAGAGAGAGAGAGAGTAATGTATTCAACTATACAAAAATTAAGAGACGTGGAAGGTCAACTGAATTAAAAATCATTAAGGAATTGTTCAAATCGGAGCGCGTAACTGATCTTCCTTATCTCTAGGGATTTTTATAACATGGTCCAAACACACTTCTCTTAGAGGATTTCTGTGTGCATATATATATATATATATATAGACACACACACAATAACGAAAGTATCAGAAGGTCGGTCAGCCGCCCTTATAGTTAAAAATGCTAACCCAAATCAATCCGATCTTTGATGGCCAACCCTTCAAGCTTCTATACACAAAAGACATTTTTTTCAGTAATAGCATGTTTCAAATTATTAGAGACACTATAATAGCCTGTCTAAAATTTTTATGGGAAATTTATATTTTCCTTGGCTGGAACTTGGATGTGATTTCCCCAATTTTTAATACTCATTTTTTAATGTTTTTTACCTTATTAATTATTGGTTAAACTCTGTTTATATATAACCTAAAAAAAAGTATAATAGTGACAACGTGTGATCTTTCCTTTCAGTTTTTCTAATAATATAAATGCATGACTCTATGGTCTATAACTTTGATGGACAAAAATTGATGCCATTGATTTTAAACATAATTAATCAATATTCTTAAATAATGGGTTTCGTTGACTCAAATAATAATAAATTACGTTTTGACATTTGACATTGTCAATAAAACACGGAATATTTTGGTCCTGTGATAAAGTCTATGTTTTTTTAATTGCTCCTTAATTGATTTGGTGAGATCTTTTTATTTTAACGTTGTTCATAAGTCATATGAACGCACATCAAACTTTTATGAGTCACTGATTTTGGAGATACGGAATCCCAATTGTAGCAACAACTAGTCAACTAATAAAAAATAAAGGGGTTTGACATAGTAAAATGGACAAATCCCTCATAACGTAAAAGAATTAACATTCAAATTTTCATCGGGTTGGGAAAGTTGCTCTCTTTTAATACCAACAATGTTTCGAATCGGATTGTCTCTACGCTACATTTGCTTGTGTTAAGAAAAAAAACTATTTTTAATTTATATAAATAGAGTTAAGTTATATTCAATTGTGTAAAATGTTTTTCTTAGTAGTACTAAGTATTTTAATGTAATTTTTTTATGAATCTAACATCCTACATTATGCAATAGATTCAATAACCTAAAGTAGTTTTTGTACATTCAATACCTTAATTAAAGTATTTTTTTCAGTAGTATTCAATATTTTTAAGGTTTTCAGGGTACTCATTACTAGCGAAAAAGTACTTTAAGGGAAAAATTGCATCGAAAATTATTTTATGAAGCAAAGTGCTATATATTAAATTAATACTCCAGGATGCTAGCTGGAATAACCTTAATTCATCTAGTTATGTATGTATGATTAACAAGAAGTGGAGTTGAATATCGAGTTATAAGATGTTGCCAATGGGAGTTTTGATTGCATCTATTGAGACCTTGTGAAATTATTTGGTCTATTTTCTATTTTTGCGGTGTATTGTTAATATATGTTGTTTTATAATGGCACTCCCAGCGTTCATTCTTATAAGGAACAACTAGCACACTTACCTTATTTCAATTTATATGAAACATTCAAAATTTGTTTAAATTTTTTTTTTTTGTAAGTTTCACATTTTGCCCCCATTTAACTTCTCAGTTATTGATTCCAATGCATTCATTTATCACATTCCCCATGTATTGATTTTCTTGTTATTTCTTTTTTCTCTCCCCTATAAATAAAGGTATTTTTTTATACAAATGTTACAATTTTTACATGTTTAATGACATCAACCAACTTTTTAAGCGACTCAATTCGGTTAAATGATGCTTATAAAAAGTAAGGAAGGGAAGGGAGTATTACACTTGTGGATTGAGTGTAAGTTGCTGAATATGAATCTGTATGCATGCATGTATGTATAAAATTAAATCAACATTTTTCTCCATATATAAGGGGATGATTTTCAAACGCGACCCTCTTAGGGATATGGATTTTATTTTTTTTACGAGTGCAATAAGAAAAGGAGAAGAGAAACTTCTGTGTATTTTTTGAGATCTTATTGTATCTTGATGATTTATTTCTTGTAAATTATTCAACGTGTGTGTGTGTGTCTCTCTCTCTCTCTATATATATGTAGTGAACGTATAGGCCGAAACATACATTTGATGAAGTCTGAGAAATGGACAAAGCTGCGTTGACACTTGACACTTAAGATATCTACTGTTACAACTAACAACAATATAATGCACATCGCCAAGAATCTTGTCACGTGAGATCAAAGGATTTTTTCTTTTTTATGTTTACTGAATACGAGTTGGGTTTTTTTTTCTTTGCCAACAAAGAAAAGATTCCATTGAAAACAATCGAAATTGCAAAGTCTTGGAAGTATGAAATCAGACAACCAACCAAAAGAAAGACAAAGTAAACTCCAGAAACAGTAAGCAAAATTAGAAAACAAGCATCTAAATGTTCTTTGATGCATAAAGAATTTCGCTAACGTCAAACACCAAATAAGCCTGCAACTGTGGTTGAGCTTGAGATGCCCAATTCAAAGGGTAATTAAGAGACATCTAATGAAGGTGAACCACTCATCAACCAAATATGCTTCTATGGGAATTATTAAGAAATAAGGGTTCCTGATCAAATTCCTTGAGATGGGAAGAAACTCAAGGAGGATAGAAAACACAATAGCAGCAAAGAAAGCACAATCATCTTAACGATAAAAGAGAGTATCACAACTTCAACCCTTTGATGAATAGTGATTCCATGCATATTGAACAGACACGTGTCTTACCAGAATAACGACAATGTTGCCAAACACACTAAGTAGGCACATGTTTGACCAATGATGAACAGCATGCATATGCTCATTGAACAAGCTCAAGCTAATGATTCTAAATTGACCATCTAATAACCATACATTAGGTTTATGAACCACAAAAAAACTAGCCATCATCTCATATGCAGATACCTCAAACCAATATACACTATTCTTAGAAAATGGCTCAGCAACCCTATTTTTAGCACTATGATCATCCATCCATCCATCAGATAACTTCCTCGAAACCAGTGCATCTGAGGGCTACACCACATGGATACAATCAAGAAGCTCCGATAGATGGGGAGAATAGACCCTCCAAGTATGAGGGAAAGATCGATGACTTTGCGGATCATCACTCAAAACTCGACTACGCAAGAGAAAACCCTAATAGAGAGGGAAGGAACGAGCCTGGTACTCTCCTATAGGCTAATACACGTTAGGATTTACAGTGAACAACTGTGATTTTATATTAGCATAATTTTTGTAAGTGACACCAATTATAATTGACAGGTGATGTTAATTAATTTCATTTTGGTTACTTTTCTTAGGAGTGATTTTGAGAATTTTAATTATGTTTGAATTTTGTTTATTAAAATCACTTTTATATGGATGTATAATTACTAGAAAGAGTATAAATTTAATAAAGTTGCTTACACTTCCATCAATATATTTGATAGCAAGTATTATTAAATAATTAATACTAATTATCAATAAATTACATGAATATTTAAATTTTATTTGCATTTTTATAATTATTTTTATAACAATTTTTATTGGATAATTATTATTTAAAGTAATTTAAAAATTTATGTGAAGTACACAAATGTTAAATAAAAGAGATCATATATTAAGTAATGAATACATTAAAATTGATCATGTTATTGAAATTTATTAGCAAATTTAGTGACATGGGTAAGCAAGGAACTGAAATGTTTATCAAAATAATAGGCAAAATATGTGCAGAGAACATCTAAGGAAAAAAAACTTTGGAGGAAACAACGTGAGGATGTAATGTTGAAATTAAAGCTTCAATGGAATTTTGCAAACATAAAGGCAACCCCTAGTCACAAATCAACGACATTTAAAAAAAAATTTGGTCAAATGAGATTAATAGATTTTATAATCACTTATTTAAACTTAAATGAACTTATATAAGCTTTCACCGCTAAATCAAACAAGCAGAAAATCCTCTCTCAAACCTATAACTCCTTTTCAATTCTCCTTTCGCTTAATATCAAAATATTTTTGTGAAATTAACATTTATTTATTTTGTGTATGTTTCAAAAATGTAAAATTGATATGTCTCGTCATAAGATTTTAAAAAAAGATTCATATTGGTTTTAAAATGAAAGAAAGATATATGCTATTACAGCGAAATTTCAGAGATTGTCAAATCTATTGTGTTATGGTTTTAATTATAATCATCAGTCCTAATTTGATTCTTCTTGAGACCGCATTAATTTGAAGAATAATATATTATAAGTAAAAACTATTATTAAAAATTTTTTTGGGGCTTCACAAGAATTATTGAATATTTACTGATCAAAGTTTTCTGAGAAACCAATCCAATAATAATAACATTGAAACTTCAGAAATTTGAAAAAAAAAACGTTATTAAACACTAATATATTTTAACAAATACCTATATATATCAGTATTTTAAAATTCGGAAAAAATGTGAGATCAAAAGGGCCAATAGGTCTTGTTTTTCATAATTCAATCGATTAGATTGACAGTCAAATAAATAATAAAAACTTAGTACAAAATAATTAATTGCATACAAATATATAAGAAATAAATCCATAATAAATCTACATGGTTTTTTAGACATTGTTCTGGTTCTCGATCTAATTCTTGATTTCAGCTTATAATTAAGAGCTGCTCAACTCTAATTAATCCAACCTAGCTTAATAATAAAAATGAATTTGTTTGCGCAAATCATGATGTATATATAAATCTAATGATCAAACTATATATGGCTTGGTTCAGTTATTTAATCATCATTACTATATATATATATATATGTATGTATATAAATCTAATGTCAAAGGGATTGATATATATAGACCAGATACAGAACGACGTGCCCTTGACTTTATTTAAAAAACCATAATTACATTGCGATAATGATATGGTTATGCAAAGTACATTACAACTGAAATTGTCTTATTAGCTTAATCAATGAATAGATTAAATGAGCACCGAAAATTTAAAATAAAATATTACGTGAATAGAAAGTCATATGATCAGAGCCTTTGACATTGACCTTAAATAATGGAGGCAATAATCTTAGTGGACAGTCATTAGCTAACCCAAATCTTCATGCTTAGAAATTAGATGATCTGATTATTATTATTATTATTATTATTATTTGAAGTTAAAGACAAGTGACACCGATCTAGACCAAAGCTGTTCATATCTATTTTTAATTAATAACTTAATTTTGCCACTTAATGACAATATTTCAATTATGCGTACAATCTAAAGAATGAAGTTGCCTCATTCAGGTCAATTAAAAAAAAAAGGTTGCCTCATTTAAGTTAAAAAAAGGTTGAATTACACAATAATCCTCTTATCTTTTTTTTCATGAATAAAAATCCTCTTATCTTAAATAACATCTACTTAAATCAAAGGGTGTTAGATCTTGCAGAACAGGCTAATCTCTTATAACGTATCGAAGCCGTGCCTTAAATATGATTGTCTCTAGTATGAGCAGTGCTAAGCCAAAAATCAAATGTCTATGATAAATAATTACATTAATCTTTTGAAACTTGATAGCAAACACATCTAAACTTTCTACTTCGGATAAATATAATATCGCCATCAATTATATAACTTCTTAGTTCTTAAGTTATAATTTTGTGTTATATAAACTTTCAAGCTATGAGTTACACTGGTACAAAAAATGCCTTTAGACTACATACTAAAAGGCCTTTTAGATTGCCTATCAGGACATACGGTCTAAAAGATTCACCTTTTAGGGTGCATACTGCATACGGTTTAAAAGATGATTGCTTAGACTGCATGGCTACACATGCACCTAAAAGGTGTCTTTAAAAAAAATATATATATAGCCGAAAGCCCCTACTCCTGCTGTGTCCTCTTCGTCTTCCTTCTCAAGTGTTGGCAAGGGAATGAGAAAATAGAGATACATTTACAGATGGCCATTGCAGAGTTTAACTATAACACATCTCTACTTATTCACTCAGAGTCCAGCTAACACACATGCGTATACCGCAAAGCAAAGAAAATATACAATATATAAACTTATGCAAGATCACGTTGTTCTTGGAAGACGTTTCCCTTGTGCTTGCGAAAGAACATGTTGGCCTTGTATAAGAGAAGACTCATGCGAGAGAAGACGCTGGCCTTGTGCTTGCGATCCGCCACAGCAGCAGCTAATGCTACCGTGGCGGAAGAGACCTTCGCCGCTGGCTCAAAGCAACTTGAAGGCTCGACCTCGCATGAAGATCGATCTAGCGATGGTCGGTCCAAACGAGTTCAGTGGATCTAAGATGGTTGTTCCAAGCGTTAGCAGCTAGGAGCAATAACACAAATGTGAATGTTCTAGAAACTATGCTTTGGGTGTGCATGTGTCTTCTTTGCCCCTTCACTCCTTACAAATTTCAAAAAACCAGATCTAAGAGAAATATGAATAAGCAAATGAAGATTTGGGCAAAGATATGTAGTTAGGTATGGCTACTGTTACAGAGGCTATCAGTGTATTCCTCCCTGCACTTCGTTTTCCAGCCAGCAAGTCGCTTGTCCACCTTGTCCACCACCTCTCGAAAGGTGTCTTTTGTAAACCTTTTGTGCAGTAGAGGCACCCCCGAATATTTCCCAAGATCCGTCGCATTAGTGGAACCCAATTCAGCACTCAACTCCATGCACTTGTTCGGGTCAACTTAAGGGAAAATATACTCTAGATTTTTGTGCATTCACCTTCATACTGATGCTGCACATAAACGAGAAAGGCAATCTATGATAGCATGGACCTGAGCATTGGATGCTTCTCCAAAAATCACAATGTCATCAGCGAACTATGGGGGGTCCATCTTTACTTAGCCGAATTGGAAGCCATTTTTCTTCATCCATGCAAACTTCGTTGAATGATATGCCTTAAATTTTTCCATGCACAATACAAGTATGGAGAGATTGGGTCCCCCTGGAGCACTCCTCAGGATGGTCGGAAAGTGTCCGCTTTGTCGCCATTCCATAGTAGTTGCATGGAGGGCGAGGAAACACAGTGCTTAATAATGTTGATGATCATGTAGGCAGCTTTCAAGAAACCCCCAATTGACTCGATCGTACGCCTTCTCCAAATCTATTTTGATCACCATCATTCCTTGTTTGCTTCGCATGTTCCTCATTGTATGAATAACCTCGTGAGCCACAATAATAACGGTGCATGATCTGATTTCAACTGAGGGAGGTGAACAACACTCGCCTCTGGGAAACGTAGAAACCATTGGTTGTTAACTAAGGCCTGATCTAAACGAGCTCCACATGAAGTTCCTTGCCAAGTATGTTTGGGGCCTGAGAAACCCAAGTCATGTAACCCTGTATTCGCAACCCAGTCGACAAAAGGCCATATCTTGGTCTACCCATGGCCGCAGAGGAAAACCTTTCATCATAACTGAGGGTTGCTTTGAAGTCGCTCACGATCATCCAGGGGCCTTAAACTGATTGGTGTATATTTTGTAGTTCGTGCCACAAGGTTCGCCGAGTGTTTGGGCTTAAAGATGCATATACAACTTTCATAAGCCATGACTTAAGCATATGATCATCCAGAGAGAGGTGCAAATATTGTGGGTGTTTGATCAGTACAGAAACGTTCTTCACCGAAACATTCATAGGAACCAAATCCCTCCACTATAACCTTCTGCTTCAATAATCTCATAGTTCTGGCAACCGAGTTTCTCAGCTATTCCGTGCGCACGCTCACCTCCAGATCTGGTCTCAGCAAGACAATCTATATCGTAGTGCCGCGATAGCTCCCTTATCATGGACAGAAAATATTTAGCACAAGTTCATCGACAATTCCAAATTATACACTCCATAATAACACAAGGACGTTGAAGTATAAATAGCGCACCAGTTAGAATTGGTCATCCGTCATGTGCACATCACCCACTGGGTGGACGGTTGTGGCATCATAACATTGGACAGGGGGTTCACCCGTACACTACAGGAGGGGTGTAGCGTTTCTCCAGGATCCAAGGGATTACCAACTTCAACTAAGGCAACATGTACGTGGGCGAGCCGAGATCTCTCCCCCGAGCTGCTTCCATGCTGATCTCTCCCATCTTCTTTAAGGTTTGTACTTCGTAGTACACGATTCAGTAGCTGGTATGCTCATCTCCAGAGAAGTTGGGGCTTGAGCAACGTGGGTCGCTAAATCACCCAGCTGACTCTCCCTGTTCCTTCAGCTTTGGGCTTTATCCTTCCACCCAATACCCTCCCTCGTTGGTAATATCATTCAAAGGTACACATGATTGCCCCTCATTATTGTCCTCTACACTCGGCGCCAAATCTTCATGCATTACTGTTTCCAGCGTTATGAATCGTGATCCTGAGGATTGCGTCCAAGTTTGATGGAGGGGGCGGCAACCGTCTCGCCCTTTCCAATCAGATTTTTCTGGCCGGCAACCGCGCCAACTCCTCTGATACACCGTAAGTGGACCCCTGTTTGACTGTATCTGCATGGTCATCAGTTCCAGATTTAAGGGCTTTCTCCACTGGCGAGGCTTCATGGCATCCACAATAGTTTGGTAATGATCTTTATCATGGCCATACTTCCCACACTTGAAAGTGGAGTCCCTCATATTCGATCTTCTTCTCCTTTTCCATTAACGAGAATACACGACACAAGAGGTTTTGTCAGGTCCAGTTGGACACATATACGGCAAATCGAGCTTTAGTTCTGCTCATCGTGTTCGCATCTCCCTGTAGGACCTGTCCTAGTTGATTCCCGATGGCATACAAGATACCATTGTCACAATAATCCAAAGGTAACTTTGCAATGCGCACCCATGCTGCAACTGATGATATTGCTTGTTCGTCGAGATCGAAATCTGCTTTCCATGGCTGCACGCTAATATAATGATCAAATATCAGCCAAGACCCTCCGGTTGGGCCAATTCATAGATCTCCTGTATCGGGCACTTCACCAGAAAAAACCCAGAACCAATATCCACCATGTCGACATGTCCCCATAGTTTATTAAGCTTCATATTTAGCTGATCCTCCCATACCATCCGTCCTAGCACAGAAACAGAGTGTACGTTTCCACTTCAAGCTAGTTTCGAATGGAACTCCGGCAGAAGGGTAATACTAGGGCCCTTCACAGTTTAATCCACCTTGATCCTCCGTTTCCATCCGCCATCCAGCCACCAGGCAACCTGGTCATCCTCCTCATCATCCTAAGTCACTCTTTCGCTGACGCAAGCCTGCTTGTATGTCATTCTTGGTGTCTCGGACTTTCCCTCTGTAGCCTTGTTCTCCTCCTCGTCGCCAGAAGCTTCGTTTCCACTCATTGCTTTTAGTTCTGAGAGAGAATTTTAATTTGTCCTCGCCTCTTAAGGGGTATGGATTGGACAAGTTATTTAAAACAGTTACGCATGGTTCGAGCTGCCCACCATAGGCAAAATTACTATAATTTTGAGACAATTATGTATAAATCTCCTTAAATATATATTTTGTATAAATAATCTCTTCAAAACTTTACAATAAATCCCCCTCATCTTTTACATTTACATTTATGCATATAACTCCCTACTAATAATTTTATTCATTTACTTATCTGCCTATATTTTAATGTTCAAGGGGATTATATGCCTATAACTCAAGTAGGTTATATACCCATAAAATATAATTTAAAGTAAATAATTTACCGTTGGAATTTATCCATATAGAGTTCATCAAATTTATGTATCCAGCCCTTGGTTTTGCAATCCTCACCCAAACACCCTCCACATTAGCCTAAAATATATCATTTAACAGAAACATGGTTTGGACTTTGGAGCCATGTTTAGAACACTGCTCAAAGAAAACTATTTAAAAGGGTTAGTGAGCAAGTTATATTAATAAAAATCTGTGAACAGTAAAAACCATTTTCCAAACCATATCTTTTTCATCAACATTTTTCAAACTATATCCAATGCAGGAGAATCCAATCATGTTACATAAACAAATTAGCCTGAACAACTTATCGTTTATAGCAGCAAAATTATAAAATAAATGAACCTAGCTATGCATAACAATCAAAATAGATATCCTGGAGTATAATCTGAATTTTTAAAATACAAGTTTCTCTGTCCAACTTCCAGTGTTAGAAGCCACTTAACTCTCTCTCTCTCTCTCTCTCTCTATATATATATATATAGCTGCATAATGGTGTGTTTGGCTCCTAAAAACAGAGTATACGGATTGCACAATAGTTCGGCAACAAAAAATTACATTGAACAGGGACTACTGAGAGTGAACTTTCTAAATTTTATTAAATAATTACATCTTTGAATTTCTTCCTCAGTAGGACAGATGAAATCGGAAGTACAAATCCATCAATAGTCTGTATCTAAGTTAAACATCTAGATGAACATATATCGGTACAACTCTCACTAAGAGTCAGTAACAATGATCTATTTCTATGACTGACGCCTACTTTAATTATCATTTTTATTATGATTACAGAACAACTAATTTTGCACATAGTCAAGCTCTTCTGAAAAATTTACCTCCTCTTTTTCCCATGCTTACCTCCATTAGACTTGATGGAAGAAGAGACTTGGTATCTGGACTCCATCTTAATTCTTTAAGTGCGGTGAATATGGTTGCTAGAGAGGGTGAGATTTCACTATCCTTTATGTTCTTGCAGGAAACTACTCTAAGGCTCTGAAGATCCTTCCAGGACCGAATTACAGACTCTAAACCTTCTGTTGTTAGCAATGAACATCCTTCTAAGCTTAAAAGCTTCACCCGCCTGCAATAGAGCAGCAGATGTCAGTTATTTTGTCCAGAACACCGCCCTTGCTTATAACTTGTCAAGGGTCAACCAGGATCAGGAAAACCATTAACACAGGGTGACAGAGATCCCAAATATTAGAAGTAATGGGAAAATTACATTTAATTGAGGACTTCAACTTCACAAAAAGCACTTCAAAGATCTTAAATATTCTAATTACCCCCAAGAACTAAAAGTTATTATCAGGTAAGGTTTTAGGGACTTATTGTTGGCTCGTTCATCATTCAAAATGGAATGAAAAGTTTACATAATGGAATGAAAAAACACAATTTTTTAAATGTGAAATAACCTGGTTTGAATAAAAAAGAAAAATTTAAAAATAATAGAGAAAGATAATTTCTAATAGGTAATAGATATTGCACATCTATATTTCAACATCACTAGCTTATAACAGATACACTGGATATTATAATAAATATAGCCTTCTTTTCTATTTACCAAGCAGAGTGTAAGGTTTTGGGAAACAATCACTACGAAAGTTCTTTAAAACACCATAGTAAACTAATAATAGCATTCTTAAAATCTTATGGTAAATCTCTAAAGTCTTATAGTAACTTAAACTTGGTAGTATTTACCAATGTTAAGATCCAATTGATGTAGTTTTTGTCAAGTTTATGTTCTTAGACTTGACTTTTCAATAATTAAAGCTGAGCAGAATTTTGCTGTAAACTTGTACCAAGAGAGGGAAACAAGTTAACTCAAACTTAAGGTGAATTTATGAAAGAAAAAAGCTTGTAAAAAGACCAATTCATTGCAATGGGACCATGGAGGTTCCTAAAACAACATTTCAGATTGAAGAGAATGGACGGCAATGAAATTTTTTAAGTGTGACATTTCCTTTCATTTAGAACTAAACCCAACAATTTTTCTTTATATATATAGCGGAAATGGATGGGAATAACAGAAAACTGAGCGATAAATTATATGATCAAAGAATAAAATTTTACACTCAAAATTTGAATTTCCTTAGCTTCTTCCCATTCTCATCAAATTAAACATACCATTATGATGCTATTTATTGTAATGAATAAAGCAACACAAATGACACGGTACAATTTACAGTTCGCATAAGCAATATAAAATAACAAAACCAGAAATCGAAGAGCATAACAAATGACATTAAAAATATTTTGATGCAGAACAATAAAAGACAAAATGGCAAAAAGAATTTCAGTCATGTTGTGTAATTGGGAAGCAACAGGAACTACAGAAGAGGACATTACCTGCAGATGCTTGCAAAAGTGAACATGCTATCATCCAATCCCCAGCAATCCTGGATGATAATCTCTCTTGCAGCCCTGCATACCCCAAATATAGCTCCCACGCCATTTTTGTCCCGTAACTGGCACTTTTGCAAATGTAACCGTTCAAGTGCAAAACATGAACCCATATGCTCCTCAGGTCCAGGATGTAGATCGATCCATCTACATGATTGTATCCTCAAAGTCTTTAAGTTCTCACAAAACGAAAGTGCTGCCAACCACCCATCATCCATTCTATGATCTGATAAAGTCAATTCCTCCAACATTTGACAGCATGTTCCTATTGCTTTGATCCCATCAAAGCTCCCTTCACAACCGCTAAGCTCAAGCTTGACAAGTCTCTTGCAACCTTGAGCCAGAATGGTCAATCCAATATCGGAGACCACTGAACTATAGAAGCTATCAACATTTGTGACCACTTTCAAGATCTGCAGATTCTGACACGCTGCAATCCCTCGCAGCACATTGTCATCACATTTCTGCAATTCCAGTTCTTGCAACGTCGAACACTCCTCAGCCACCGTCAATAAACCCACTTCACTAGCACCAATAATATGCAGTTTACGCAAATTGGGACTTCCACTAGCAAGTGATTTCAGACCACTATCGATAACATCAACAGGAAGCAGATTTTTCTCCTCCCCAAAACACCAATTGGGGTAAAATCCAGAATCAATATGCATCGAAACAAGTCGGTGACTCAGATAAATACCCGAATTCCGAGGCGAAATGAACGACCCGGGAATCAAATCCACATGGTTTAAATTGGGGAATCTATGAATCAAACTTCCAGATAAAACGAAGTTCCAGTCAAGCACTCTGAGGGTCCGTACAAGCCGCCCCTGCAGATTCAACCACCGTTTGCA
>JANTPZ010004891.1:0-13272 GCA_025593235.1 Vachellia pachyceras | reverse complement strand
AACACTCTAACAACAAGCCCAATAAATAAATATAATGCTATTAGTATCAATATAGGAATACTAATAGTCAAAAAAGAAAAACTACATTTTGGATGGAGACTTTTATTTAATGCACATGGAGTATTTAAAGCATGAGAACGAGTATCTGATATTTTGGAACTGTAAAGATGGGAGCCAGCCCCTATTATATATTGATTAAAAAATAATATCAATTAAAATATAAGATGTGAGTGCAGTTTGATTGTCAAGGATAAAATGGATAAATTACTATAGAGTGTCGAACAAAATATTTAATTATCTGAAAATTCAATAATGAATTAAGAGTACGTACTAATGAAAAATTAAAAAATAAATAAGGGCAATATATTTATACTTTTTATTAATTTTTTTAACAATTCAGTCTTTTTATTAGTGCTTTGTACTAAAAAAAATCACAGGATGAGTGATATTTTTTAGGAATGTTGAATCGGCTTAATTTGTAACCCAATGAGTGGGCCCCACTAACTAATGTTAGAGTTGGATTGACGAAGTCGGTCCAACGTGGTGGTGGTTCGGTTGACCGGTCTGACGGTTCTTCACATCTACCGTTGGTTTTGTACTTTTGTTGGTTTGGTCCTGTCGGCGATCAATCCACAGTCTGTTTCGCGGTGTGAGATATCTGAAGGAGTATGCTTGCATATTGTAGATTTTTCTTAAGGGAAATTTTCAGCCAAATTCCAAGAATTATTGAATAAAAGGTTAAAATATTCATAAAATTACCATAAGGTCTCATTTGTTAACGAAGACTAGTAAGGTTGTTAATGACAACCTCAGTAGTTACTCTTGGGATTTTATGATAATTTTTTGAATCTTTGAAACCTTTTATTCATTAATTCCCTTATTTGAAACCTGATTGTAAATTTCCCTTTTTTTTTAATTCTTCTCACCTTACAATTTGCATATGATTTTTTTTATTTGAAATTATACTTAAATGCAGTATACTTCAAAAACAAAATGTAGCTAACTTTAATGAATTTTCACAGAATTATATATAAATTGATTTGTATAATTTTTTCCAGATAATGGATTTTATGTTTACTATTCCAACTCATTAAATTTCAAGAAAAAATAAATTATTGTTTTTAAAATGATATGACGATAAGGAATTTATTTTGGTGGTTGCGCGTCGTGTCAATGTAGAAGATATTCTTCTCCAACCAATAGAAAAGATATATATATATATATATAATGCTGAAAGATAAGATTATTGATATATTGAAGACCCACCATAATCCCCCCCCCCACACACATATTATCGTTAAAAGTCATTATCTTAAAAAATTAGTACTTGCAAAATCTGAAAAATAATATCACCGTGTTAAACATTAATTAGCTAACCAATTTATTACATTAAAATCAATCTTATATGACACTTTGACTCTACTCAATTGATCTAACAGATAATCAATTCGGGGAAATGAATAACAATCTTTCAGCATCATCTCAATCCAATCACGGTAATTTATACGCAATATAAGACTATCGTCTTTCTTTTTGTAAAGAGAACTGGGTTCCCAGACCAACATGCTGAGCCAAATAAATCCTTTCTCCAGCAGCTCCTCAATCTGCTGCTTTAGCTCCGTCATCTCACTTAAAATATGATAGTGATTATTTTGTAGATGTTTAAAGAAAGCTGCAATATATAAAACCAATAGCGATTATGAACAAATATCACAGACAACTTATGTCAAATTTTGGTTTTGTAGCAGTTTCTCATGTCCCATCAATTTCTTCTGATCATTTCTCTTTTTCAATAACATATTATAAAAGATATTTCTTATGAAAAAAGGAAAATAATTATGAGAATTTATGGAATATATGATTAACAATACATGGCACTTATAACATATTCATTAAATAGAGTATGAATGATATAACATTCGGGGGTATGTAAAGATTTCTCATTTCATAGACTATTACTAGGCTTGTTTGTTGGAGCGTTTAGAAAAGTCAAATGCACTCTCAACATTGTTTTTCCTTAAAACGAGATAATCTCGTTCACATATTTATCTCGGTTTGTCTAAAAGTACTTTTTTACCGCATTTCCAGACGAATATCTGTGTAGCATGTTGTAGTGTCTGTCCTAAGAATCATCGCAACAAGGATATTCTTAAATCTAAAGAGTCGCATGCAACGACAAAGTAGTAATTGTTGTAAAATCACTATAAAGCATCTCAAGGAACATTGAGGTTTGCATAATAGTTTTCACAGTATTGGTTTGGTTAGGTTTTTTTTTTGTTAGGACTGCTGCCAGCTCAGCACTTATAGTGGCACCATATTAAAAATACACATGGGTTAAAGTTATAAAAATTATATATAGATTTTGGATTTAAAGTACAAGAGCCATCAGTTGTACTGTATGGGAATAAGAGTAATGCCATCTTTATCTAAACGTGTGAAAATCACGTTCATGTAAATGGAGATAAAATTATTTTCACATCCTTACATCGTAAATCATTTATCATGTTAAAAAAGTAATTTTTAACGCTAATTATCAAGGCAGACGCATTATGGGAACATGGGATGTCTCTTGTGGTTTCTTAAAATGGAAGTTTGTGGGTACTTATGTTTGCTTGTGTTTGCAAAAATAAATTAATGAAATAATTATGGTAATAGTATATATAGATTCCTTTTTGAATTCTATGAATAATTGTTTTTCTTAGAAAAGCATAGAAAAATATCTGAATAATGTCCTTTTCATCACTGGCCAATGGCTTTATCCACCGATATTTCCAATTTTTGAATTAAATTAAAAGATAAGATGATGTTAATGTAAATAAAGTTGACTACATGTCACCAATTGAATAGGGAGAAAATAGAATACCAAAATGAAAAAAGGTGGGAAAATAATTGTTAAAGTAACGCATGATCAAATCCCGCAGATGATTGTCTATCAAAAAAAAAAATCCCGCAGATGATTGAGGCAATTGGTGGGGACGACGAATGTATAAATAAATAATAATAATAATAATAATAATCAAAAGAAATATATATATATATATATATAATGGACCACAATTAATGAGCCCAGTGGCATCTTTTTACATGCCTGTTATGTGAGGTTGGACGGTCATGGGATTTTATAAATTTTGGGTGTTAGGTGTAGAACAAGAAAGGTCAGCTGTATGATATAGTAGTTTAATAAAAATAATTATGTACGTAATATATATATATATAATTTTAACTATCAACATAATCAAATTATAGTATATGAAGATTTTAATTGAATGACACTGTATGTATAACTTCAAATAGTCTGAAAATATGTTTGACGTTTTAATATGATCAATTTTGTGTGTATTAACTCTTTAATGTCTAAAAACCCATATGATCTTCTGAAAACCTTCTTAACTCTTAAGGATGCTCCTTGACGACGAGAATATCATGTCAAGAGCTTAATTGATCGAGCAACATTAAGATTCTCTGGGTCGTTCCCTTGAGGTTTCCTGACTAGTTACGGCTATACATCAATTGACATCACTATACCTTTCACCAATCAGAAGAAACTTGTCACCATGTGATTTCTACTTGAGTTATATTCTAACTCTATTTATTCTGCTGTAGGTATTTTTTTCTCATCATTAATGTTGGATCTCAATTTGGAAAGGTAAAAGAATGGTGAGATGGACTGATTCTTCCATTGCTTTATATCTTAATTGTAGAGAGCTCATAAATCTAGTACGTTTTTATTTAATTAAGAGCTTATTCTAAAAATGGACAAAAATGTGAATATATAATTCTTTTTTCTCTTATTTTTCCCCTTAATTTTGAACATAAATTAAACATATATGTGTGTGCGCACGCGCGCCCATGTGTATGTGTGTGAATGCAACCCTTTTCTTCAATGATCGATGTTGATTGGAAACATCACTCGCAAACTTTTTTTTTTTTAGGGGCACACTAGAAAACTTTTTTTCTTCTCAGCTTACTTTTCTGAATTAACTGGTAAGATTCAATTTTTTTTTTAAGTTTGAACTTTAATTTACCTTTTAGTTAGTTGATAGGCTTGATGTTTCTATTTTCGGTCCAAAAGCTGCTTGCCACTAAATGATGTACAATACACTATCCTTTTATTTCATAATTGGTGGGCATACATTAACGAGGAAGCAGCTGATTCTAGCCCAAACCAGGGATTGCTGCAAAATGTCAAATCAAGCTAGCTATTGGGAGGAAGATGAAGAAGTGGTTTTGGTTTGTTGAAAATGAGACAGCTATAGAATTATAAGCATGAGTGCAGTTTCTAGTACAGATTTGGTTTCTTGGGAAGAAAGGAAGGGAATATCAATTAAATATACATAAGAAAATAGAGAGTTGCAGAAGAAGGGAAACAATCCCTTGGCAAACATGCTCATGACAAGACTTGGGACTTTGAAGCATGCAATTCAAAATGTTGTCATCACATTTTTATTCTAGGGTTGCAAATTACTACCTCTGATCAGTCGTTAATAAAAAAGTAAGTTGATTTTTTATGTACATTAAAAAAGATAAATAAATTACTTAATTATAAATTGGAGATCTAGATTGAGAGATATCATCAAAAAATGAAGATATATCTGGAATAAACATATTCCTGATGCATGTTTGGTTTTTTTATCATATCTCTCAAAATACTAATCCAATGATTGTAAAACTTATTTCATTTGAAACTAGACTCAAAGAGCTTTCTAATGATAGGTCATTTGTCAAATTTGAAGCTTAAATGAGGAATATATAGCATTTTGAAGTTTAAGCTTTTTACATCGTTTAAAAAGAGTAGACTCATTCGAATGTGTGTTATATTCTTTCGAATGAGAATTTTAAATCGTTTTTTCCCAGTTTCCAAACCGTTGGGGAAAAATACGGTTTAGAAACTCTATGATTCAAATCAATATAAAACTGATTCGATTGAATCTCGATTTTTATATTCGATTAAATTTAGAAAATTGGTAAAAAATTCGATTAAATGAGTTTTACACTGAAGATGAGGCTTTCATTCGAATAACACATGTTTAAAATATAATTTTTATCTTTCAGCTTCTCGACTCTTCTGCCAAAACTGATCGCATATGGTTTTGAATTTGGTTCTCCGCCTTCTTTTGCTGAAAAAAAAAGTTAGTTACGAATCTGGCAAGCTCTAGCAAAAAAGAAAAGAAAAATCAATATAAAAAAAAATTCTCAAATATAAAGTAGACCGATGTGTACATGGATCCTCATCCTATTGCTTGTTAGGTATGAATGATATGACACTCAGGGTATTATTGTTTGTTAGTTTGCTTTTTTCATCATATGATCATATGCTTTTTTCATCATGTTTAAACATTGTTCCATTTGGGGTATCATAAAAGCATTTTTTGCGTTTGTACAGATTCAAAATCGGAATCTTATACACAAGTGATCAAAGCCTCTCCACCAGAACCAGTAAGTATTATTTGAGCTTTTTTCTTTTTGTTAACTGAGAGATGAATAATTGGCAGTGGGGAGTAATATATATATATATATGTGTGTGTGTGTGTGTGTGTATTCACACACATATCAACGGGTTTAATCTAATGAAAATAATTAATCTCTCATAATTTGCTGAAACAAAGTTTGAATCATTGTTAGAAGAAATGTTTACACTTAATTCATCACAGTACAACAAAAATAATTGCTTCCGCTAGGAGGATATACTTGCCTAGCAATGTGCATATACATAAATGTTTAGCAATGTCCATAGGATTGTGTCCATATATTAAATATTTAATGTTTAGCGTGTATAATATTTTTTATGATATGACGATGTTTATGATGATTCAAAAACCTTAAACGTGTTTTAGTACCGCACGTTTTTATGATATGACGATTTTTATGCCAAATGTCTTTTGAGTATTCCCACATCACAAAATCGATGTTTACAAGTTTGCTTTGATTTTGATTTTAGGTGAAGATAAAACCCATCCAAACTAATGAAATTTGTCAAAACTTAGGACCTTTTATTGGAATATTAAATTTAAAATCAAGTTAGCTTGAGTTAAGTTCGAAATCTGCACTTTGGATGAGCTTGAATCTTTTTTAAAACAAAATCAGATAATTTTTATTAAAAAAAGTTTGGGCATGTCTCCAAACTTATAGAACGTTTACAAAAATACTTGCACATCGTTTATATTAAATGATATGTAAGGTTTGGAAAGCTTAAAAAGGTTGAATTTGTACCCATCTATAATCATCTACATATTAGTAGAAAGATAAAGAGGAGGGCTTGATTTGGTTCAAATTCAAACAAACAAAAAGAGCAACAAAACCAATGAATTCCGACGTCACATGAAAATGAAACCAACCTTTATTCGTGATCAATTTTGGTTGTTAATATTTGGTTTAGTATTACTTGTTTCTTTTAGGATAATTACTATTTCTTACAGTATAACTTACCATTCAATACCATTCATATATATATATATATATATATATATTTTGATGCATAAATTTTAGGCGGGGTTAGGTTCACCCACAAATCAAGGGCAAGGTGAAATCTCCTTTCCTCTTAGGTCATACCAATGTTGGACAGGGCGAGCCGTCAATTAGCCTCAGGCGTTTATCTAAGCACCCAGGAGCTAGGATGCCTCCCCAAGCGCCGCAACTGGAACCACAACAAAGTGACATTCCCCGGTATCGAACCCTCTCTCTTTAGTGAGAGTGTCCAATACCTTCGCTAGTTGAACCCACGGACGATGGGTAATACCATTCATATATAATAAGACCTTTTAGTGTTTAAATTCTTACCACGGTTCTCCGTTTTTTGAGCTAAGCATAAATATTGTTCTGTCAGAGTAGTCTGTTTTTTGGTACAACATTAGAGTTTGGCCCCTTTTGGGCACAAGACCAGGCCCGATTGTGATGTCATTTTTTAGGGCCCAACTTATGCTATAGTCGATCTGACCTGTAATGAAGCTATCTTATTACTGTGGGTGAGCGAAGAACCATAACGATCAAGCCAGGTTGGTGTATATAGCAAGGAATTATCTCAAGTCACATCACATGAAATCGTGATTTTAAATCCCCCGTAAGAACTTTGTTGATGGACGATTTGTACCTTCATAAACGTTCGGCTCACCTTTTTTTGTATATAAAAAAAAATCCATGCCGAGTCATTGAACAATCTGTAGAATGAATGAACAAAGTGGGACCCCCAAAAATCTATGATTTAAAACTCTATTTAACAAAATGAACCATGACGTATCACAAAAAGAATAAAACAAGAATGCATCAGGAGGCCCCAAAAGTCACTATGAATTGTGTCATATAAATATTGCAGTGCATTTTTCATCTTCTGCAATAGAGGCCCTACAACCTTAGCCTCAGTCTCCCCTGAAGAAGTGAAAAGCCAATTCAATTTTGAGGTAAAAATAATATATATGTGTGTGTGTGTAACAAGAAAACATCATTCTTACCGACAATAAGTTTAATTAAGATTTCATAATATTTTAACTCTGATATGAACCTGGAGAACACAGCTTTCCCAGCAAAATCTGGAAGCATGAAAAACCAAAAAAAACAAAAGGGGTCTAATATCATCAGCAAAAAGAATGGAGAACTGAAGTGAACTTGCACTGAGGTCACTAATACCAAATGCTGTCAATGATTTGAAAAATTGACCTAGGGCAAATGCTTGTTATTTTTGGTGACACTAATTATAAACAATTCAAGCAGATCATAATATCTTGTACCACCTCTGTTCCTATATCCAGAACTAGAAACTAGATAAGGGGTTCACTTAGATCATGTAAGACTTTAATCCACTTTACATATCTAATTTTTTACCCCAAAGTATTTATATTGATTGCCCATGAAAAATGGTAGTTACGATTATAATTAAAAATGATAGTTTTGGGACACCAATGTACAAATAAATAATTTAACTAATTTTTTTAATATTCAGGAATATGAGAACAATAAAAGGCAAGACAACAATAAATATATTGTTAATAAATAATGGGCAATAAATTTCCTAAACCTTAAACCAGTGCTAGAAAATAATTTCTAAATTTAATTTGATAATATAATAAGCTACAACTATTATATCTAATAAATAATAGGCAAGACAACAATAAAAGGAATACCCAAATATCGGAAAACTATTACTACTCAAATAAATCACATAAGTAATAATACACAGTACAAGAGAGAGACAAAGTATATAGTGAAGGGAATTAACTTTTTTGGGGATGGATTTACAAAGGAGTTAGCCCTTATTTATACTTCTACTCCATCCTTCATCAACTTGGTGATGTAAAGATCTTTTTTCTCACATATCAACAAATCTCCACCTTGAGAAAAATTCCCACATTTTCAATTTTTCCTTATTGATGTTCAACAATGTTGATCAAGTCTAAACAATGTTGAAATCTTGTAGAAGTCACAACTTCAGTTAACATATCAGCAGTATTATCATTTACTCGTATTTTTTGTAGTATGACTCCACTATTTTCTATTATTTCTCATGCAAATGTCAATATACTTCATCCTTGCATGATATACTTCAGTTTTTTCGCCAATTGAATAGCACTTCAACTATCAATTCAACTTATCAAGGAGCTATTCAAAGTTCAGAACGGGGTAGGAGTAGTGCCATGAATGAACAAATGTAGCCCTTCCATTAGAATGGTACATGGAGATTGGTCAAACTCCTGAAAGGTAAGAAAGCAATTGGCAAATGGGTATATGCTAAGAAAAAAGGATTTCCTAACCATGGAGGTGTATACTACAAAGCACGATTGGTAGCTAAAGGCTATGCTCAAAAGGAGAGAATTGATTATAACGAGGCATTTTCTCCAGTTGCTAAACATTCATCTATAGAATTTTGTTGGCTTTAGTAGCACAGTTAAATTAGGAACTAGTTCAGATGGATGTTAAAACTATATTTCTAAATGAAGACTTGGAAGAGGAAATCTATATGACTCGGCCAGAAGGATTCAAAATTGTTAAAAAGGAGAATATATTATACAGACTTGAAAAATCGTTATATGGATTGAAACAGTCTTTGGGACAATGGTATAAACGATTTGACAAGTTTATGATGCGGCATAGGTACCGAAGAAGCAAATATAATCACTATGTCTATTTGCGTAAGCTTGAAGATGTATCCTTTATATATCTCCTTTTATATGTTGATGATATGTTGATAGCTTCAAAGAATGAAGCATAAATTGAGAAATTAAAGATTCAACTCCAGGAGGAATTTGAAATGGAGGATTTAGGTGAGGCAAAGAAAATTCTTGGCATGGAGATAATAAGAGATAGACAATCAAAGAAACTCTTTTCATGTCAAAAGGAATATTTGAGAAGGGTACAAAGCGGTTTGGTGTGAATGAAAAAATGAAGCCGGTTAGCACATCACTTGCCCCTCATTTTAAGCTTAGTGCTGATATATCGTCAAAGGATGATGATGAACATGAATATATGTCAAGATTACCATATGCAAATGCTGTTGGCAGCTTGATCTATACAATGGTTTGTACAAGACCTCATATTTTACAAGCTTTGGGAGTTGTGAGTAGGAATATAATGATCCAGGAAAGGAACATTGGCAAACTGTGAAATGGATTATATTGTATATCCGTTATACTGTAAATGTTGGATTGGTATTTGAGCAGGAAGATGATCGAAGTTTGGTTGGGTATTGTGACTCAGGTTTTATAGGTGATTTGGAAATACGAAGATCAACTATTGGTTATGTGTTTACATTTGCAAAAGAACCAGTTAGTTGGAAGTCTACTTTGCAGTCAACTGTCTACCACGGAGGCAGAGTACATGGCAATTATAGAGGTTGTGAAGGAGGCAATTTGGCTTCAAGGATTGCTTGAAGAACTTGGTATTAGACAAGAAAACATCATAGTATTCTGTGATTGTCAAAGTGCTATTCAATTAGCAAAAACCCAAGTATATCATGGAAGAACGAAGCATATTGATGTCCGTTATCACTTTGTACGGAAAATAATAGAAGGTGAAGTTATAACATAGAAAATACAAACAAATGATAATCCTGCTAATATGTTAACGAAAGTAGTGACTTCTACCAAATTTCAACATTTTTGGATCTGATCAACAATGTTGAACATTGGTAAGGAAAAATTGGAAATGTGGGAATCTTTTCCAAGGTGGAGTTTTGTTGATATGTGGGAAAAAAGTCATCGCCAATTTGATGAAGGAGGGAGTAGAAGTTTAAGTATAAATAGGGGCTAACTCCTTCCTTGTAAATCCATCCCCAAAAAGGCAATTCCCTTCCCTATAAGGCAATTATTATACTTTATCTCTCTCTTGTATTATGAATTATTACTTATGTGATTTATTTGAGTAGTAATAGTTATTAGATATTCCTTTTACTGTTGTCTTATCTATTATTTATTAGCTGTTATTAGATATAGTAGTTGAAGCTTATTATATTATTAAATTACTTCTAGAAATTCATTTTCTAGTATTGTGATTTTTAGTATAATCGGTTGCGCTCTATAAATTAGGCTTCCGCAACAGTAATTTATCTCTTTGAAGTATTATGGCATATAGGATACTTTGAAACGTGAGATGAATGCATTCAACTGCCTCACACATGTGGTTGACAATCAAGACAAGCTTCCAGATAGACCACAAAAAATGTCAAGATCAAAACCCAAGTAAAGTTCAAAGTATTTACCCGATTCAGCATCCAAGTTTTGATAGATACCGTACATTCCATATTTGGCATAAGCCAGCCACCTGATCCATCGTGAGGCCCCTAACTTTCTAATGATAGACCTTAAAAGGCCGCTAGAAAAGGAAAGAAAACAAGTTAAGCACATTGGTGAATAAATTTGCAAGCATCAGATGGGGCAGATTTGAATTGCTTCTTACTCTACACGCATAATAGAGAGAAACTCTGGTGGCAGAGACTCCATGAACGGAGATAAGTCCTCAAATAGAAGAGATTTCAACTCCTTTTTCATATTTTCTTTCTCCTCAATTGACATTCCGCTGCCAAGACCAGATTTACTGCAACTCACATGATAAAGTTTCATCATCTTTTTGCTCCCCAAATAATAGAAGTTGAATGGAAAGATGTATTAGATAAAAAGAGAAGATATCCTCTCACAACAAAGGCATAAAAATTAGACACCAGGAATAAATAAGCTCGTCAACACACGTTTTCCAGTTTCGCAGCATATCCGTCAAGTAGACTCCATGAAGCAGAGCATACGATGTGCACCAAAAAGAGGCCCAGAACAACGAAGGCTTTTACACAAAAAAAAAAAATCTACAGATCCTGGTGTGTCTATCCCTCTTCATAAAAAAAAAGAGAAACAGAATTAAGTTTAAATCTTAGGCTTTTAGTTTGATCTGCAAATAATTTTAGAGACTGATCAACAGAGAAACCAGACCACTCAAGTACATTCTCATCCACTGACTAAAATGTTGACTGCGCATACTCTTTCAAACAACAACCATACATTCTGCTCCAACCAAGAAGCCCATAAATAGCACAAAGCCATGTTTTTATTTTTCACTCTGAGCACTTGTATTCCCTACTATGTTTCTTCCTTCATGGTATTTGGGCTGACAAGTATTGTACCTAAGGCTTCTAACGAACAGTTAACACAGCCTAGCACTGTGCAATATAGATCTATCATAAAAGGACTCCAATGCGAGGTTCTTCCATAGCAGTATCATTCGGGTACTAAATTTTTTTTATTTGAATTCAAAGAACTAAATTTTAAGATGTCAGTTTTACATCTATTATTTTGGAAATCACATAAAAAATCAAATAAAGCAAGTTGTTAAAAAATAATTTGAATTGTATCCAAAGAGAAATTGCCATATCTAAACAGTCAATAACCATGGTAAAACAAATGCTCAAAATTTTTTTAATGTTACGGCACATGTTCCAATGTCTACTTGATAAAATTTAGTTTGTTAAAATAATTTATATGGAATTGGGTTGGAGAACTTAATTCAGGAAAAATAGATAGTGATCATCAATATATGTCATTCAAATATGCTAAGTAACAGCAGCACTAGGTACATTCAGACCCATGAATACCAATGTGAGTGACTTGACATTTATAATTGTAATCCACCACTAAGACCAGACCACAAAAAAGGATCACTATCATATAAAATCAAATTAACTAAAATTCTTTAACTGCAACAATAAAGAGGAGAACAATGAAAAACCTTTCAATATTTCTTCCAGTGAAAATGATAGGCAGGTATTTAGAATACTTGCCAATGCCAAATCGCTCACCAAGGCACATTATGTTCTTCGAGTCTTGCAGAAGCAAAGCCTCCCATAACCGACAAAAGTCTTTCCTAAATTCTTCATCGAATTCCCAATAGATTCCATGGTCTAGAAGAACTGTATTATAGTTCCAAGGCAAGGAATAAGGTCAAGGTTCAACTCTTTAAGTCTACTAAGTCAGTGAATTTATCTATAGAAATCAACACAAACGTACCCAAAGAGAAGCCATTGCGACTATCGGGGCAAACTAAGATATTTCCAGGGTGCGGATCACCATGTACGTAACCATGCACAAATATCATTTCAGCAAAAATTTCTACCAATGCACTTGCAACCTACAATAACGATTTTAACATGATTGAACTACAAAAAGGAAATAGCACTTACAGTACTACATAAGGTACAAACTAAACAATTCTTCATAGTCAATGCTTGGAAAGAAATGTGGTTCTGCAGTCATCAATATCAAACAATTGCCAATGTTGCACCACAATCAAAGACTGGGATATCCACCATAAAGAACATGAAACCACAATTTATCAAGTTCACTATTATTCTTGTTCAAATAAACCTTCTCTGGATCAAGCCCAATCTGCTTCAAAAAGTCTAAGTCGTCAATCTGAAAAAATATTTTTTCATTAGTACAATGCCATATTCAGAGATCTGAAGCATATCAAAGCAAACATGGCATTACTGAAAAAATAAGTGAAAGCATAATCTCCACTACAAATGTCATTGCTAAAATTTCTGAATTACTTGTTCTTTCTCCAGTTTGTCTCTTTTCTTCTGTTTTAGAAAAGAAATCAGAGAAAACACCTTTCTTATGAAGATGTGACACCATTTGTATCAAATCAAAGGGATGAGAGAATGATATATAGTTTCTAAGAACTAAAAGGTCAACTGCAAATAAGATGGAGAAAAACATTTTGGATCATTTAGTTAAGACCATTCAAGTAGCTAATTGAGCCATCAGTAACAGCAGTTCTTGTAAGCAATATGATGCTCCAAAC
>JANTPZ010004890.1:0-17773 GCA_025593235.1 Vachellia pachyceras | reverse complement strand
AGTTAGCACATTAAGTGGATCACGATCCACTTATCTAGGAGTCAGTTAGGTTAGTTATGCCTTTTATCTAGGAATTAGTTAGCATCAGTCAGTGCATTCTTTCTCTATAAATATCCTCGATGTAACTAAGTTGAGACATGAATTGAATGAATGAATTAGTATTATTTTGAGATCGGAGATTCTCCCTTCTTTTGGCTTCTTTTATCTTTCAAATGTGAGATCCTTGCAGTTGAGAGAAACTAGAAGAGATACTGATGAGTTCTAGATCCTGGAACTTATCAGCATCCCATTCTACTCAATGTGGGACTTGGTATCATATACTGCCAAATCCCCATCAGTTTCTCACTATAAATATCTTGTATGCGCATTTATAACAGCTATTATCCAACCATAGGTCACAACAGCTATTTGACGTTGAAGAAAGGATACTGCAGGTTTTTTAAGATCCTCCAAAAAAAAACTAACACAAGTTGTTCTCCATTATTATGAACTCTTCAACTCTCACACAGACATGTTTCTCTTTCAATCATATTATCTCACGAAAGGGAAGATGGGGCTAGAGGGAATATATTTGGCATTACATGACACGAGTTAATCCGGTCCTTTGAACATGAAAATGAGTAGCCTCCAACTTGCAGACTCAAAGGCCAAAGCAACTAAAGATAATGGCAGTCAACACAATGACAGAAGAAGTTGGCGATGCTGGTTTCATATTTAGAGTACAGTTAATACAAGTATTTAAGGTTCCTGTACAATGGGTACCTATATTAAACATTGTATCGAACATTTTTATTTTATTCTAAATTCTCAGGGAACAAGAACACCAAAATATTATGCTGAAAGATATGATAGCAATAGGAAGCAAAGGTCAGTGATGAAGGTTTCAATCTGACCATCATATCTAGAAATTCATATCTCTTTCATATGAAATTCTTTGACATTGTTCATGATGTCTATGAACCTCATTTTGAATCCAGTTTCATATGAAACTAGTTTCACATCAATCAGACTTATGGGTTGAAAGATAGGAGCACTGAACACATGTTGAGCTGGAAGTGAAGTAGAGCTGAATAGAGGAGGTCATACTCAAGTATTAGCTTAAAAAAAATCCTCATAATTGAATTTGTACTCAAGTATGACTTCAAATGCTGCTTCATGAAACTCCAAAAAGCTGTCAAATTCAAGTGCTTGAGGTTGTATTCGAGTGTGGTCTTCAAGAAACAGTTCTGAGCGTCCAAATCAAGCTTAGATGAAGAGTAACTCAATGTATGATAATATACCATCTATTTAAAACATATTAACTTTCAAATTGAGTTATTTATACATATCATCCTCAAATTCCAAATCTAAAAACTTGATTCTTGATGTTCCCATTTTATTTTACAAGTTCTTCCTTCAATTTATCTTCTTCTTGTTGATCATACTCCATAATTCAATTTGACAACTTTTTTACTTTCTTTTTATCAAACTACATAATAAATTCACATTAAGTATAGTATTTAGGCAATATACATTATAAAATTTTTTACTCTTTTTATATTTGACATCATCAAAATTAACGGTATATAACAATCATGACAGTAAACAATGTGTAAAGTAGGTGTGTGAAATTCCTAAACTTCATTAGTGAGAAGCCTTAACCCCATTTAGCAATGGACATATTTAAAATCTGGACTAAATTGTTGGAAACTGGAAGTAGGAGTACTGAAATTTACTTGAGATGGATATGAAATTTTCTCAACTCCACTATAATTCAAAGCTTTAACATCACTATAATATAATTAACCTGCATTAGGCATCTTTAAGGAATTATGTATTTTAAGTTATCAGCAACTAACTTCAATTATGTATTAATTCTTCCATAACCATTTTAGCATATCAATTTCCAAAGCTATTCATGCTTTCATTCTCCAACCTGACAATCAACTCACACCCAAACCAAATTCATCACCTAGTCCAAGGTCGTGCCCCCTCCAGTCTTTTTTATATGAGCATTTCTAAAAGGAATTTTTATCTTTTTTTTATAAGAGTTCGTTGATCGTTTTGATAAGCATTGACAAATATTTTTTTCATATATGTTCAATTAAAATCTAATATGATGTTAAAATTTAGCTAGTTAATTAATATGGATGATATTTAAAATCACTTGAATTTTATAATAAATTTAATGCTTTTAATTGTTTTTATTGATATGTGTGAATTAGTTATAAGGCTGAGATCATAGGGGAGATAGAACACAATCATGAGTCCCTGCATTTTCTTCTAAACATAGCATTAATTAAACAAGACTATTAGATATTGGGTTATATTATATAAATATTTTAAGGTGTTAAGTGCATATAAAATTACTTTAAAATACTTTATACTACTAAAAATATATTCCCATGCTGGATTTTTTTTAAACAAAGAACCATACATATTTTATCCAAAACATCAATCATTTTATATAGAACAGCATAGTTTTGGGGTAAGAGGAGGGCAGCACACAAGGGAAAAGGAGAGAATCAGGTTCCTTCTCCACCCCTTGTCGGATAGATTCTGAAATCGGTTTGAATGCTCAACAAATTCTTAACCATATCTAAATAGTTTAGATTTAATTTTTAATTTTTATTTTTATGAAAATAATTAATCTAATGAGTATTGAATCTAAAATAAAGCTAATATATTAACTTATCATATTTTCAAATAATAGTTTTTTATTTTAAAATTACTAATTTGAGAAAACCAAATCTGGATGGTAGTTATCATCAATATGAACACCCAAACCAGTATGATGTAATAACCTTATCTTCACAACATACTCCTCACGTCTGGTTAGGGTGGTAAAACGGACACAACATATTTTTGTGTTCGAGCTAGCGAAAACCCTAAAAAGAGGTGGGTTCGAGCTAGCGAAATACCAGCCCACCCGCGGGTTATGGCGGGTTGGCCCATTTTTACTTTTTTTAAATACATATTTTATATTTTTTTACCTCTTTTCACCTTAATATTTTTTACAAAGAAAAAGCAATATTAAATTTTATTTTTAGGAAATCATTGAAAATTTATTGATAGGATTAAAAAGAGAATCACAAAAATATACAATTTTATAAAAAAAATTATTTTTTAAAAAGAAATTGGCGGTGGTGAGCTCAGGTTGCATTTCTGCAACCGACGGGCTAGCCCGCCAACCCATGCAAACCAGGCAACATTCCCACCCATACATCTAGCCCTTTGGCGTATAGGTTCATCTTTTTATTTTGAATATTTAACAAAGAAAACCTCACCAATTTTCACTATTACTTATGCCATCTGTCACCATGTTTTCCGACCTCTTCACTGTCCATTATTTCTGATGGCTTAATAATTTCAGCCACCCTCCATTACTTCTCATTCTCATGCACCTCCACAGATTGAGAAAAAGACCCTACCAATTTATGAATCGACTTGTCATTCCAAAGTTTCACACTTTTTTTTTTTGGATCGTTGTCGGACCCAATCGTAACTAGCCAAAGCCCCTAGCGTAGTAACGAATTCACAGTATATTACTTCACATATTTACTTCGATTTATGTAAATGTATTTCTTTGTCGCTTTCGCAATAGCTTTCTGCCTTCTGATGATCTATACCAGACCCAAGAAGCTTTGTTTCACCCATGATTCATCTGAGAAATTCAGAACTCTCCGGGCTGTACGTTTTGGTTAGCAAATCATCATTCATTGTTTCTAAAATCTCTATGAATCTCTTTCCCTGTAGCTAGCCGCTGATAATCGGTCTTTCTCCTTTCCTTACTTCTTGCAAGCGATCTCTAAGCTTTCTCTTTACTGGTAGTTCCTAAGTTTTATTTACTTCCCTTCTACTTCTCTTAAAAAAGTGTTGGCAAGTGGATGCACTATTGAATTTTTGCGATTTTAAAAAAAATCAAAATTGCTCAATTTTAAAGTATTTTTCTTTAAAAAATAATAAAAAATTAAAACGGCTATATATACCCATGACATATCAAATTGTGACACATTTTATGTAGAATTTAATTATCCAAAGAAACATGCAAAAACAACGTGTGGGAGGTTGTGGCATATTACCAAAGGCATCAAAGAGAGGCACATTAAAGCCCCAAGGCCAGAAGTAGCTATCATTCCTTGTCAATCATTTGGTGTGTCGTGATATAAGTTATTTTTTTAATGTGATTGACAATATTTAACAGAAATTTTATATCAATTTACCTTAACATAATTTTATAACGTTGCAAAGATGTCTACTGTCCTTCGTGATCCACATGTTGAAGAATCTTCTAATGTGCTGCGGCTTCCGATGAGTACTGTTCTGCACATTTTCTATTTGGTCCATGCAACAAACCCTGCAGCAACCCTTTTCTATTAGCATCGGATATACACCATCATTATTCAATGACGTTCAATGGTTCAAGTTGGGACCTAATGAATCTGATTCTCGAATCCCCATATATTTTATAACAACCATCCTCTTCGTTCTTTACTAAAAGATTTTAATTTTTAAGTTGACACGTCCCCTTTTATAAGATTTACTTTGTGCTTGTCTTAACATTAAGTTTACTTTTACCCATGTCACTCTTAATTAATATACTCTCTTTCATTATTAATTTTAACTAATGTGATTTTGATCATTTGTTACTTCATATAAATAGGCAAAATAATATTATCACACTTCCCTCTTGTAGCGGAAGTCGAAAAAATAGATTAACAGCCAATAAAATAAACAATATATAGGAATAATAAAAGAAATACCAGAATTTTACGAGGTTAAACAGAATATTTATTCCTGCCTCCTCGGACTCCAACAACCGAATTATTTATTCCACTCCAAATGAGTATAAGTGAAATAATACAAGAGAAGAAAGGAAATAGAAATTGTTTCTATTTTGGGATGATTAATTAGTGAGGGGGGTTTGCCTTTTATAGGTGAAGGCTCCCCCCTCACCTTGGCAAAGTCCCGATGTGGGACTTTGCCACACACAACAAATCTCCACCTTGGCAAAGTCTCACATACTAAATTTCTCCTAATGACGAATTCTAATTGGGCTTACAATTCAATGTTCAACAATGTTGATCAGGTCCAAACAATGTTGAAACTTCATAGGAGTCACCACTTTCATCAACATGTTAGCAGAATTTTCAGTTGTTCATATTTTCTGTATTATGACTCCACCTTCTTCTAAGATTTCTCGTATAAAGTGATATTGAACATCAATGTGCTTTGTCCTTGCATGATAAACTTGGTTCTTTGCTAATTGAATAGCACTTTCACTATTACAAAATATTGTGACGCTTTCTTGTCCAATACCAAGTTCTCCAAGCAATCCTTGAAGCCAAATTGCCTCCTTCACAGTCTCTGTAATTGCCATGTACTCCGCCTCTGTGGTAGACAAAGCAACTGTTGATTGCAAGGTAGACTTCCAACTAACTGGTGCCCTTGCAAGAGTAAACACATAACTAGTAGTTGATCTTCGTCTGTCCAAATCACCTATATAATCTGAGTCACAATAGCCAACTAAAGAACAATCATCTTCTTGCTGAAAAACCAATCCAACATCTATAGTATTATAAATATACCGTAGAATCCATTTCACATCTTGCCAATGCTCCTTTCCTGGATCATGCATATACCTACTCACAACTCCAACATCATGTGAAATATTAGGTCTTGAACAAACCATTGCATACATCAAGCTACCAATGGATTTGCATATGGTACTCTTGACATGTATTCTATTTCGTTTTCATCTTTTGGTGATTCATTAACACTAAGCTTAAAATGAGGGGCAAGTGGAGTGCTAACTGGATTTGTTTCTTCATTCATACCAAATCGATCAAGCACTTTCTTCAAATATTCCTTTTGAGATAAAAAAAAAGCTTCTTTGATTGTCTATCTCTTATTATCTCCATGCCAAGAATCTTCCTTGCCTCACCTAAATCCTTCATCTCAAACTCCTTCTTCAATTGAACCTTCAACTTCTCAATTTCTGTTTGATTCTTCAAAGTTATCAACATATCATCAACATATAAAAGGAGATATATAAATGATCCATCTTCAAGCTTGCGTAAATATACACAACAATCATATTTGCTTCTTTTATATATGTGCCGTAACATAAACTTGTCAAATCGTTTATACATTGTCTCGAAGACTAATTCAAACCGTATAACGATTTTCCAAGTTTGCATACTAAGTCCTCCTTTCCAGCAACTTTGAATCATTCTAGTTGAGTCATGTAGATTTCCTCTTACAAGTCTCCGTTAAGAAATGCAGTTTTAACATCCATCTGAACTAGCTCCAAATCAAACTGCGCTACCAAAGGTAACAAAATTCTAATAGAGGATGTTTTACAACTGGAGAAAATACCTCATTATAATCAATTCCCTCCTTTTGAGCATAGCCTTTAGGTACCAATCTTGCCTTGCAGCGCACATCTCCTTGATTAGAAAATCCTTCTTTCTTTGCATACACCCATTTACACCCAATTGCTTTCTTTGCCTTCGGGAGTTTGGCCAAACTTCACGTAATATTCTGATGAAGGGACTGCATCTCCTCATTCATGGCATTCCTCCACTTATCTTTTTTTTACTATGGACAACACTTTTATAAGTTGAAGGGATGTCATCAGCTGCAATTGAGGTTGCACAAACCACCATATCCATGAAACGAGTAGGCTTTCTTATCGTTCTTTTTGGCTTGTGAGTTGCTATTGATTCACATTGCTGTTGAAGTTCATGAATTGGAACCTCCTTCTCAACTATCTCTACTTCTTTTGTTGGAAAGTCTTCCTTTGTTTCTTTGTTTGTTCTTCGTAATGGGAAAATCATCCTTCCCTTAATCTCCACCTGCTTCGAAACACCATCAATTGGTTTGGTATTACCAGCTACTACCTGTTTCATCATACCAGATTAATCAAAATTAACATCCCTACTGAAGATTACCTTGTCTCTTGACACCATAAACGATATTCTTTGACCCCCCATAAAGATAGCTTTCTTCGCTCTCGGATCCAACTTTGACTTCTTCACATGATAGTACGCGATTGAGCCAAACAGATGTAGAGAATCATAATCAGCAGCAGGTTTTCCATACCATTGTTCCAATGGTGTCTTACCACCAATAGCAGCAAATGGTAGGCGATTAATGAGGTGACACGCATACGTTATTGCCTCAGCCCAAAACTCTTTGCCCAAGCCAGCATTGGACAACATACACCGAACCTTCTCCAGTAAAGTCCAGTTCATGTGTTCTGCCACTCCATTTTGTTGTGGTGTATTCCTGATGGTGAAGTATCTGACGATGCCATCATTCTCACAAATCTTCTAAAAAAAATCACTCATGTATTTGCCTCCGTTATCTGTATGAAGACATTTGATCCTTCTTCCTGTTTGTGTTTCTATCATCGCCTTCCATTTGAGAAAAATTCCCAACACTTCATTTTTAGTCTTCATCGTATACACCCAAACTCTCCGAGAGAAATCGTCAACAAAGGTTAAGAAATAATGCTTTCCACCCAATGAAGGTGTTTTGGAAGGACCCTAAACATCAGAGTGAACGTATCCAAAATACTTTTTGTATTATGGATAACTATTCCAAAATTAACCCTTGTCTGCTTCCCCTTGATACAATACTCACAAAACTCTAAACTACAATTCTTCACGCCTTTCAACAGTCCTTGATCTGATAAAGTTTTCAAGGATTTTCCTCCAGCATGTCCTAAGTGCATATGCCATAACCTGGTTGCTTCTACCTCCTTCTCTTAACTAGATGTCACTACTGCCATCCTAATAACCGTACTACCTTGATAGTGGTACATGTTATTGTTCTTCCGAATTCCTTTCATTACCCCTCATACTCCAGAAAACACCTTTATTACTCCATTTTCTGCAGTGATTTTGAACCCATTTAATCTTGAGTTCCCACAGAAATGAGATTTTTCTTTAAGTCTGGTACATAATGAACATCTGTTAATGTTCTGATCAATCCGTCACTATTCTTTAAACGAACTGAGCCAATGCCATAAGCGGTCAGAGTAGTATTATCTTATGTATGGACAACTCCACATCCTCTTTCTTGGAAGTCAGTGAACTAGTCTCTGTTAGGACACATATGATGGCTGCAAGCTGAATCTAATAACCATACGTCTGATAGTTCCGATGACGTCGTTGTAAACAGTGAGAAATCTGAGTTTTCATCACAATCAGCTACATTTGAGTCCATAACAACTTTACGTCTGACTTTACTTTTCAACTTTGGACAATCCTTCTTCCAGTGGCCATTTTCTCGACAAAAGGCACATTCATCTTTGCTAGGTCTAGATCTTGATTTGGATCTCCCTTTCTTCAACCTTGTCTGGCTAATAGCACGTCCTCTTACGAGTAATGCTTCTGCATCTCCAATTCTTTGTTTTTCTCTCTTTCTTTGTTCATAGCTATATAAAGCCGAGCATACTTCTCTAAGAGAAACTTCTTCCTTTCCGTGAAGCAGAGTAGTCTCCAGATGCTCAAACTCATCAAGAAGCGATCCCAACAGCATCAAGGCCAGATCCTCATCTTCAAAAGTCACATCCATATTCTGCAAATCTGTCACCAACTTGTTGAAGCTGGTGATATGATCATTCATCGTGGTATCAGGAACATAATTGAAGCAAAACAATCTTTTCTTTATGTGTAGTCTATTCTGACTTCTTTTCTTCAAAAAATTGTCCTCCAGTACCTTCCACAACTTATATGCAGAAGTTTCCTTTGTTTATGGATACTTCTGCTCTCTTGAAAGGTACGATCGAATGGTACCACAAGCAACACGGTTGATGATCCTCCAATCTTCTTCTCCTATGCAATCTGGTTTTCTTTTTTCAATGGCAAGATATAGTCCTTGTTGGAAAAGGACATCAAGAACCTCCCCTTGCCACACCAAAAATGTCCCGATCCATCAAAAACTTCAACTGCAAATTTCGCGTTTGACACGGTCCTTGCCAAAAACGAAGATGCCAACGATGAAGTGTTGACACTTTTGTTCACCATCTCTTCTCCAAATACGGTTTCTTCAGTCTTTTTCTCCGCCATTTTTTCTCTAAATATTATTTAATAGGTGCAAATATAAAAATCTGAAGTAATTCTTTTCTAATGTGGAAGATCAGACTATGCTGCAACCACATAGCATACTCAAACAAAACATTGGCTCTGATACCAATTGTAGCGGAAGTCAAAAAAATAGATTAACAGCTAATAAACAATATATAGGAATAATAAAAGAAATACCAGAATTTTACAAGGTTAGACAGAATATTTATTCCTGCCTCATCGGACTCCAACAACCCAATTATTTATTCCACTCCAAATAAGTACAAGTGAAATAATACAAGAGAAGAAAGGAAATAGAAATTGTTTCTATTTTAGGATAATTAATTAGTGAGGGGGGTTTGTCTTTTATAGGTGAAGGCTCCCCCCTCACCTTGGCAAAGTCCCGACGTGGGACTTTACCACACAAACACCTCTTACTGTTCTTCCTGGAGAAAACAAAACCAAGGCTAGACCTTCGGTTGTTGTATAGGTTCTGCATCTTTATTTTTCTTGACTACCCACGAGGTAACAACTTAATATTAGAGGAAACCTCACTCATATTAATGACCGACTTGTACCTCAACACCATGCTTGAATCTTGATTATTCTTTAAAATGGCACCCTTAATTTCTTGGGCTTTCTTCAATACTTCACCTTCTTCAACAACATGGTTCATAAAACCTAGCCTTTCAGCAACTTCTGCTGTCAAAGGAGATGCTGTCAGAGATACTTCACGAGCTTTATTCGGTCGTATAATTCGTAAAAGCTTCTGAGAGAGACCCCATGGAGGAAAAAATCCCAAACCTGCAATTGGAAGTCCCATCGGGTCGCATCCAGATCGATTTAGTAGACTAGAAGGTCGGCTCAAGAAGGTTTCTCTACAACTAACACCAGCACAAACATTTATGACTCCAAATCACCTTATCAGAAATCAGTGTCTAATTTGTCACCAAAAAAAAAAAGAAAAAGAAATCAGTCTCTAATTTAGTAGATTGAAGACTTTTGTCTGTTCTGTTTTTTTGCAAATTTTTCATGGGCAGTTTAATATTTTACTTTAAATTCTGAAATTCGAAATTTCTTACTGATACATGTATGTTATTTCACTTATTTATGACAACAAATGGGATTTTTCATATTTAATGGGTATTTTTTAAAGGATTTTCCCTATCCTTTTATCTTATGTTTGTTTGATTTCTCTCCTCTACTCTTGTGCTCCTCTACCCCAGAGCTACACCGTTTTTGGTGTAAAATAGGGGTAGTGAACCCTTTTATTTTTTTTAAAAAAAATAAATTTCAGCATTTTAAATTATTTTTCAATAATATTCATTATCCTAAAACAATTTTCAGCGCATTCAGCATCCTAAAATATTTACAATAGTATACAATGTTTAACTTTTATTCATTTAGTACCTTAAAATATCATTTCCATAAAATTCTAGTATCATAAAGTGTTAAATATATTTTTTGTCCCTTTAGTTTCTCCTTATTTGAGGTTTGGTCATTGAAGTTTAAAAGTGATAATTTTGATCTTTCAAGTTCACTCTGTCTGTAATTGTTAATCTTTGTAATTTTAAAATGTCCATATTATTTTTACTATTTTAGTCCATATACTTTGAACGTATTTTGGTTTTGATTCCTAAGTTTAACAATATTAATTAATGCTGTTAAACATCTTAGTCCTTATAAAACTATAAGAACCAAAACAAAAAAGATAAAAAATAAAATAAAATTTAAAAGTAAAAACAAGAAAGAAACTTTAAATTACATGTACATATCATACAAGAATTGTTTCTATATTACATTATTAAGTTATTTAACCATAATTAACGAAGTAAGTGACACATACGTAAAATTAATGGTGTTAGCATGGGATTATACTCTTTTAAAACTATAGGAATTAATAGTTTCAGATACGGTGAACTTGAAGGAACAAAATCACAATTTTTAAACTTCAGAGACCAAAATTCAAATTGAGGTAAATTATATAAACTAAAAGTAGGTTTAACCATATTAAAAATTTAGGATTTTGGATGCAGTAAAAATTAATTTAGCATACTAGATACAACTAAAAATTTTTGGGTACTGTTTGTTAAACAGTAGGTGATAGTGGAAAAGTATTTTAGGGTCATGAGTGTATTAAAAAAAATTTAGGATACTAAGTGGTGTGTGAAAAATAATTGATAATGCCTTTTTTTTAAAAAAAAAAATACTCATCACTGCCCCTTTTGTACACCCAAAACGAAAACGGTGTAATTTTGGGATGGAGTTTCCTTCATCCTCTGTGATACTATATCTGTTCTTCTGTTTTTTTTTGCCGAGATGCTATTTTTTATCAGACATTTATTGTTTGGCTTCCTTATTTTCAATGAATTTATAAAAAAAACCACTTAGATAATTAAGCCTTTGAAATTTGGCTTTAAATACATTGAATCAAACATTAGTAGTAGGTGCAAGCCAAGGAAGAATTCAAAGCCGACAGGCACCGTTTGAAATATGCTGGGTTTTGGCCCATATATATTATAATAAACTTCTCTCAAATCAAATGAATACACGTGATTTATCATTTATGAATTAATTAAATTATTGTCATAGGAAGAATGTAAGAATCATAAGCAAGAAATAATTATATACTTCCGAAGTGTTGTATTATTTATACTATACCCAATAAAAATGTTTCAAGTGTCTTTTATTGTGGATCTCATATTCCATAAATTTCTCTTAATTATTTCTCTTTTTTCCATAATAAATATCTATTATAATGGGTTATGGAAAAATTTATTATGAAAAAGATGAATAATTAAAAAAATTTATAGGATATGGAATATATAATAAATGATATTTAAAACATTTTCATGGTAGAGTATAAATGGCGTAGCGCTCATTATTCCTCTCAGTGGCGGAGCCACGTATGGTTGAGTGTGGGCAATTGCCCCCACTCAATTTTTGGGTGTATATGTAAATACTTATTAGATTTTTATTTTGCACCCACTGATTTTTAAGATTTGAACCCACTCAAATTATTTATACTTGTAAGCTTGTTGTCATTTGTTTGAAAATAAAAAATTACCCCCACTCATCTAGGGTCCTGGCTCCGCCACTGATTCCTCTCATTAGTAAAACAACTAATGATATGTTTTTCATTAAATTATTTGTCACTTGTTAACCTAAAGTCACATGTGGAAGTGGGATGAACACAAATAAAAGTCAGCCACCAAAATCATTCCTTGTATTATTGGAGAATTTAAAAACCACTAATCTCATGCGGTTAGTTGAATTTCCACTTGTTGCACTCCCATTTTTCGTAATTCCTAATATACTTATGAGAGCTTCGAGAAGGCCCTACCCATATCGTAGCGATATCTCTCGAAACAAACAGTGTTGAAATGACTTGTTCCATTGGTTACATTACTGGGCTTCAACTCGACAACGTTTGGAAAAGTTAAACGTACGTTTAACAGTATTTTTTTTAAAATGAGATAGTTTATTCCATATATTTACATCGGCTTAGGTAAAAGTAATTCCTCATGGAAAATTTACTTTATACTCGCGCTAGAAGCTGCTTGCGTGAGTGCTTCTCTAAACACACTTTGGGGAAGTGGTAGAGAGATATTTTTATACAAGTCAAGGTAAATATATGGAGGAGATTGTCTCGTTTTATGGAAAAACACTGTTATTGAACATGTTTTTAGGTGAGAGTTAAATGTTTTTAAACAAGCACATTTATCACAATCAGACCCTTTTTACGTCAGTTAACAAGTTATAAATAATGTTATTAATTTCTCAACTTGTGTAATATACTGCTTTTCTAATCTTAACTATAGTGAAATTTTAATTAATTTACACATCATAAAACATTAATTTAGTCCTTAATATTTTTTTTAAAATTTCAGCTGTTTCCAATTTTACTCTCATTAATTACATTAATCATTAAGTTGTTTTTATGTACGTAGGTCACATTGAACTAGAGAATAATAGTAGAGTTAGAAAAAAAAAGGTAGTCTTTCAGTAATTGACATGGAAAATCTGACCTATAGTTGTGATGTATTGATTGACGTTGATATTCGTTTGGAAAAGTGGTAGAGAAGTACTTTTACGCAAGTCGAGGTAAATATATGGAGGAAATTATCTCGTTTTATAGAAAAACACTGTTAAACGTACTTTTAGGTGAGAATTAAGTGTTTCCAAACAAACACTTTGACTCTTTTGATAAATGGTTAATACAATTTTCAAACTATTAAATTAATTTAAATTTATTAACATTTTAATTTAGTCCTTCAAGTTTTAAACTGTGTAAGTTTTGGTTTTTATAATCTCACTCCATTTAAAACATCAACCATTTCATCCTTTTAAGACACTAAAACCCTTGATTTGAATTTGAAAGATCGAAACTAAAATTTAGAGAAATTATAGTATAAATAAAATTACATTAACCCTTCAAGACATGATAACAATGAAAATTGAAATTTATTGGTACGAGAGCACATCTTACTCGAACAAATTAAACTTTGCAAAACACACTTCGTGGACGAGCAAATAGAGTACATAATAATTAAGATCCATTGTTTTATTTGGAGAATTCCATGACTCCAAGAGTAGAGAAGGCACGACAAGCAACTTTGAAACCAGAAAAGCCAGAACGTTTGCAGAGAGACTCAAATTCTCTCTCAGTTCTTTCTCTTCCATCATGAAGAAACATGAGATTGTCCATGCTTGCTACAAACTTGGCTTCTTCTGTTGGCTCAATTGCTTCAGGCATTAAGAATTCAATCACTATCACCTTCCCATTTTCTGGTAATGCCTCATGGCATTTCTTCAATACTTTTATGCTATTTTCGTCAGACCAATTGTGACATACAGCCTGAAAAGTACTCAAACGGATAAATACATGTTATAAAAACCTGAAATTTTCTTTTGATATTTTATGTACCATGATATTTGAGATGTTCTAGAATCATATAAAACAACAGTATAAAGCCAACAAGCTTATTTAAGTCTGATTTGCAGTTTTAACTAATTGGAAAGGCAGTCAAATTAAAGGTTATCGTATTTAAACACTAACCTTTAGTATTATGGCATCACCTTTTGGAACACGTTCGAACATATCTCCTCCAACATGCTCAATCCCTTCACAGAGTTTGACAATAATGATGATCTCAAAATTATGTCAACCAGAATGAATTCAGATTAACTGGAAAATTATTTACCTGGATGAGGTTGAGCATTTTGAATGACTACGGGCAAATCAAAATTAATAGCCTTAATTGAAGGGTATTTGGATATGATAATTTTGAGGTTCTGGCCGGTGCCACCACCAACATCAACAAGGGTTGATACTCCCTCAAATCCTTTATATATTTCCACTATTCTATTCATCTCAATATTACAGATGTTGGTCATTGCTTTGTTGAACATATTGTTCCACTTTGGATCTATCTCTGCGTATTGGTACATTGGCATCCCATGAATTTTCTTGAACAGGTCATTGTCTTCGTCTATTATTACATCTTTGAAATTCAGCCTACCAGCCAAAAATATAAATAAAAAAACTGAAACAATTAACAATGATTTTTTTAGCCCGGTAAAATATAAGATACTAAAAATCATATCGCTCATTGAACTGATTGACACGATGGTTTAAATATTAGTGATCTAATCATAGGCGGACCTACTTGGTCCCAACCGGGTGCAACTGCACCCCCTGACTTCCAGAAAATTAAGTATATATTAGTACTATGTGATTTATTTTGTACATACTCATTTGCTAATTTTAAACCATCTGAATTTTTGCTCAAATTCTTTTCAAAAGATATTAAAAAATAAATCATACTTATCTTCTCAAAAAATAATTTGCTCCCCATGAGTTAAGGTCTTGAGTTCGTCACTGGATCTAATTATGGTTGAATCAGGATCATTGATTTGACCAAGCAATCCAAGTTGGGTTTTAATACCATAGGTATAAGAGAATTCTTAGTTTGAGATAATTGTTGCAATCTTTTCACATTAAACCATATAATTCACTATAAAAAAACATAAGCTTGTAATATCATCCCAGGCACTAACGATACTTCCAAAAATGAAAATGAGTCAACTAATCATTTTTTGTTGTTTAGGTATGTAAGTTCTTTGAATTTAGTCCCTCACCTTCAACAATCATTTTTCCCTAATTAGTATTAAACAACGTTGCAAATCAACCTTACCAAGCATCCACGAGTGCCTTATGGCATGTGAATGATGAGAAGATAGCTAAGAATCCACCATCATCATTGTCCCCACCAACAAAGTACTTTCCCACGGGAGAAATCGCATAGAATCTCTCAGAGCCACCATCTTCCTTCTCATGAACTGAACAACTCAGAAGAGAGTGACCTGCAAGAAGCCTCAAGAGGCGATCGATTCTGAAAGCCAAGTCTCTGTGTTGAGATGAAGTTGGAAGCTTCGAAGCTACCTCAGAGGCCGACACGTGTCTTCCTCCTTCCTTGGCTATGATCTCAAACAAGTTGAGCTCAAGAGCTGCGTTTAGAACTGCAGAATAGATCTGACTGCAACACAGAAGCATGGCAGAGAGGCCATATGAGTCTTCATCTTCAACCTTATGATGATTCTCTTTGGACTCATCCAAAGCCATCATGCTTCTGTTTGTGTTGTGTTCAGCATCTTCGAGAATGGAGAATTTTATAAGCAAAAGTTGGAGTGGGGAAAATTATTTAATTATTACTTGTAGGGTTACATGCTTTTCTAATTAGATTGGAAAAATCATTCAACATTTACCTATACTTTCCCTTAATTTTTAATTTGGTACCTATTTTTTTCCATGATTAAATTCTTTAATTTTATCCTCTTAGTAACTTTAGTCCCTATAATTTAGTTTTATTAGCACTAGTTTTATAAAATAGTTAACAGTTCTAACATAATAATAATTTGATTAAGCAAGAAAAGAATACAAGTATCAACTTAAAAACTAAAAGTACAAGTACTTGTAAAATGATTTTCCTAATTAGATTCAAGTAGCTTTTTCTTTTTATTTGCATATCCATACAATTTTCTCAGTTATAATTATTAGTACCTACATATATTCATAATATGTTAATTTGTGTTCATAAAATATTAAATAAAAATATTTTTTAGAAAAAAATTTTTATTTATTATCAACCTAAAAATAAAAAATTATTATACTTATATATGTTATCTAATAAGGTTGAGTTTGATTTCGGTCCCTAAAATTTGTCCTCATTTTGATTTTATTTCTCAAGTTTTATTTTATTTAAAACATTAATCTTCATAATCTAAAAAATTTCGGGTCATTCTATTTCTTGAGAAATTAAAAATCATTGATTTTAAACTTAAGGAACCAAAACATAAATGATGGAAATATTGTGAAACTAAATATATTATATTAACACTTACTTTATTTGGATCCATATGGTAAAATGCGAGTGTTAGTTACGCCATAAACTACTAACATGGTTCCCTTACAAATTGTAAATATAGGTACTAAGAGCTCTAATTGAGAAAATTATAAAGACACCTAATAAGAAAAATATAAAAACCTTGTTAAAACTTAAAAATAAGGTAAAATAGTAAGTACCTCGATAATTTATTGTTCACATAGTGGAAGGTTAAATCGGTGAAGTAAATAAATTTATGAACATATGATATTCATAATAAAATTGAAGTATGCAGTAAAATAGTATTTGAAGTGCAAGTATTTAATTAATATATAAAAAATTGAATAAGCCATTGCCAATAGTCCATATACATTTTTCAATTATGTATATACACAAGTATGTACGAATAAGCATATATAATCTATATTGTACTTGTTTGGAAACACTTAACTCTCACATAAAAGTACGTTCAGCAATGTTTTTTTCGTAAAATGAGATAATCCCTTTCACATATTTACATTAACTTGCGTAAAAATACTTCTCTACGGTGTTACCAAACAAGCCATTGATGCTAATTGATAATAATATGACCATTTGATAAAAATTAATAATATAACTAAAAGGCCGACGCGCCAAATAATGTGACAGAGAAGCATTCTTTGTCACCATTACTTTTATATTTGTAATGGTAAATAAAATAATGGAAAAAATGGACAATAAAACAAGTGGAAATTATAAAAATGTGCCAACTTCTTTCTCTGTTAAAGTTATGCACATCGCATTATTTTATCCCTTTTAATGATTGACATCGATATATTAATAGAATTTACAATAAATTATCATATCTCCGAGTTATTTGAAAATGAATATGATTTATTTATAAATTTAATATAGTATATAAATAAACGTATTTTGTTATATTATATATTCTTCTGCGTTTGTTATATAAGAGTTAGTTAAGATTTAGCTTTGATATTAAATATAATTTTACATACAATCTTTAATATAAGAGTTAGTTAATTTTTTTAAGAAGACTAAAAATGTTAAATAAATTGATATATTTATCATTTTTTAAACTATTTTAATTAATTTATAAATTAATATATAATCTGATGGTAAAGTATTTATAATATATATTATAGCCATATAATTCTTGTATTAATAATCGAAGGTAGCATTTTCATTCATTTTATTCCTATACTTATTATTTTTTTAATAATTTACCAAACTTATTAACTGGTTTATAATTTTACACATATATTTATATATGTGAGATATTCATGTTAATCTATATAATTTAATTAAATACATTTATGTTATGAATAAGAAGGAACG